>JAKTWI010000420.1:0-20510 GCA_030561065.1 Sporopachydermia cereana | reverse complement strand
GGTGAAGTATTTGCTGTGGAAAGCGAAGCGGAAGCGGAAGCGGAAGCGGAAGCGGCGGGTGGCTTTTTCGGCGTTGCTGCCGCCCCGGACACCCGCAGCGAGCTCACAGCCGACGGGCCCTGCTCTATTATTTGGTCCACAATCGCGTCTTCCTGTCCCGGCGGCAGGTCCCGCGGCACAACCAAACGAGCCGCTCTCCCGTCTTCCGGCGTTGGAAGCAGCAGCGGCCTCCGCACCACCGGGTTGATGTCCGTCAGTGCCGCCAGAACACACTCGGCATCCTCGGCTATGAATCCCTCGGCCAGGCTTTTCACTGCCGAGCCTGCCGAGCCTGCCGCACTTGCCGAGCCGTCCTGAGCCGTCATCAGAGCCGCCGTCAGAGCCCCGAGATGAGACTCCGCGGTCCGGATGTTCACGCTGGCGGGCCGAGACTGGAAGTTTGTGTGGGAAATGGCCACCACGTCAATCCGATATGCCGTGTTAGGGGCCAAATTTGTGACCACCACTTCGGGATCCGGTCCCGTGACGCGGGTGATGCCGAAGCCGTTGAGGAACACGTCGTATTTGAGGATGTTTTTGCTGCTGCATTTCCACCGCAGAGCCACGTGATCGCAGCTGAGGGCTGTCACCAGAATCTGCGGCGGGTCGGGCACAGAGACGCCGAGTTTGTGTTCAAGGGACTCCAGCGGCTCTTTGGACACGGAGCGGACCCGCTGCGCCACCCAAATCAGCACTGAGCCGTACACGAGGGCCAGGAACATGTACACAAAGAGGTCTTCGGCAAAATCGCGCGGCGGCAGGGCGCTGAGTGTGGCGGGGGTGCCCGAGTACCAGTCGTCCATTTCTGTAGGCGGGCGGGGATTATAGGAAGGGGAGGGCCATTTATGACGCGGGGTGACTTAGGAAGGAGGGGGAGGGGGAGGGGGAGGGGTAGAGAGGGATAGTGGGGTAATGAGGAGAGAGGGGTAAAAAGGGGACACAAAGTGAGAGTTGTGTTTTGTGTGTGCGGCCGAGTGTGGGGTTATTATAGCGAAGTGGACTGAGGCCTCCGAAATGTCCGAACTTGTCCAAGCGCCTCAGATGTCAGATCCCTCCAATGGTTGTGCTTCAACAGAGTTAGTCTCTTTGAGTACTGGTGAATGCAACCTCGGTAGTTACAAACAGCTAGACGGAACTTTGATAGAGTCTTCTTTTCAATCAGCCAGCCGTTGATGAGCTTCTGAGGCTTGTGTTTCTGCCTTAGAAATGAAGTTTTGGAATGAGCGGCGGGTGTCTGACTAGAGGCTTTGCATGGGTAGCAATCTGAGCTGTAGCAGATTAGGAGCAGTCAGCTATTTCTGCAGCAGAGTTTACAGAAGAGAGAGTAGAAGGGAAGCGGCGTAAACATTGGAATCAAAAGCAAATAAACACATTTTATTGAACATTTTCTCATCGTCTGTAACAAAAATACATTGGGCATTTACAGAGGCGGGGGGTGGACGGGAGATGGAAACGGAGGGAGACGGCATGTTGAGCTGGAGGGGGCGAAGAGATTGGAGGGGAGATGGGACAGCAGAGAACTGGTTGGATGGGAGGCAGTAATGAGGGGAAGAGAGGGATGGAATGCTGGTAATGCTATGGTTGAGAGTGAAAATGACTATGGTGACTCAGAAGAAAAAAGCAGCACTCAAGTATGCCTGAGGAGAAGTATGAGGGGTGTGGTACTCTCAAAGGTACTCGTAGTGGCTGAGATCGAGGACTTAGAGAGACGGGGGAAGTGCGTTCAACCGGACTGTGGTGGGGCTTACTACTTGACTCCTCCTCAATGTAAGCAAGCTGGGTTTCTTTATCTAAGGATGTGTTCCCCGACTCAGGGAAATTCAGCCCCGAAGGCATTCTGTCGCTGGATGGTAGCAAATCTGAGGTGATGAGTCTAGACCCCTCAGCCACGCTTATTTCCCCAATAGCCACACTGCATAACCATGCAGCACATAACCCCAATCAGGCATTCAGCCCCCGGCGGCGCAGCAGAGCCAGCCAGACCTCTGATGGCTTCCCCGGATTCTCATTGACTCAACTTCTGAGGCCACCAAACGTTTCTCATCCCGAAAAAATTCACATAACTATTCACTTGTTTCTCCGACCTGAAATACTCTAAAAGTCACCCAAATCCCGCATCCTTTCTTCTCGGCTCCCACCACGCTCGTCCCTCTCTCTCGGCCAATGGAAACTATCCTTTACCACAACACCCTGAACGCCATTTTCACCCAACGCCCGTCTAAGAATCCAAGATAACCATTAATTCTCACTCGTATGACCTTCTCATTCTTTTTCACCATCCTCCCGTCTCTCTCGCTGCCTAACATTCTCCCTAACTCCCTCGGCAAGCCGGGATAAACATTGAGATTTCAACTGCGTATGAAGACGGAAACGGAAACTAGAGACAATCGGCGTTTTCTTCTTTCTTATCACCGTAGAGCCGCACGGCATATTGCCGAAGCTCCTTACCATGATCAAATCTCTCAATTGAGCATAACAGCAGGATAATACATCTAATTTTGTTGTCGCTCTATTAAGGATCAATTCGGGGTACCTTTAGATAGCAGTGGGCTTAGAAGGAAGAAGACAGACAAAGACACGAAGACAGACAAACCTCATCCAAACCATCAACTTCTGTTTGGTTCTATTCAATCTACCGTCGCCAGTCTTCTTTCCATTCTCCCTTCAATCCTCTCCAATTCTCTCCGGCCACCAGCCATCTCCTCCTCACTGCTACCTCTCACAATCAACTGGCCTCAAACCATTGGATCGCCAATAATTCAATTTATCCAATCACCAACCCATTGGATCACCAATCCATCCAATCAGCAACCCATCCAATCGCCAACCCATTCGACCACCAACCCTCCATCTCATCCGTATTGAGCCTCTTCTCTCAATCAACCCGCCTACCCATTCCCACCTCCAAACCTCTCATCCTCCCTCCCAATTCCCATGTTGCGCTCCCACAACGAGTTTCGCAGCGACACGTTCAGCACGCCGACACCAGCAATGCTGGAGGCGATGCTGTCCGCCAGCCTCGGCGACGACGTGTACGGAGAAGACGAAACGACAAACGCGTTCCAGCAGCGCATCGCCACCCTGACGGGAAAAGCCGCCGCCGCCTTCTGCGTCTCAGGCACTCTGTCCAACCAAATTGCCCTCCGGACACACCTCCACCAGCCGCCGCACTCCGTCCTCTGCGACTACCGCAGCCACGTGTACTGCAACGAGGCTGGCGGCCTGGCCACGCTGTCGCAGGCGATGGTGACGCCTGTGCGGCCGGCGAACGGCCACCATCTGACGGTGGAGGATGTGCGGGCGCATGCGGTGCTGGCGGAGGATGTGCACTATGCGCCCACGCGGGTTGTGTCTTTGGAAAACACGCTGCACGGGACGGTTATGCCGATTGAGGAGATTCGGCGGATAGCCGAGTTCTGTCGGGAGAACGGGCTGAAGCTGCATTTGGACGGCGCGCGTCTGTGGAACGCGTCTGTGAAGACGGGGGTGTCGATTTCGGAATACTGCAGCTATTTTGACTCTGTGTCGTTGTGTTTCTCCAAAGGGCTGGGGGCGCCGGTGGGGTCTGTGCTGGTTGGAGATGAGGCGTTTATCCGCAAGGCGGTGTGGTTTCGGAAGCAGAACGGCGGGGGCATTCGGCAGGCGGGGCTGCTGTGTGCGGCGGCGGATGTGGCGCTGGACCAGAATTGGCAGGCGATGGCGCAGGTGCACGAGAAGGTGGCGCAGGTGGATGCGTATCTGCGGGAGATTGGATACAAGACGGTTGTGCCTACCGAGACGAATTTCATATTTTTGAACCTGGCGGAGCATGGGATTTCGGACGAGCTGCTGGAGGAAGTGGGGAGTAAATACGGAGTGAAGATTAATTGCAACCGTCTGGCGTTCCACTATGCTAATACCGATGAGGACATTGAGAATCTGAAGAAGGCGCTGAAGGAGGCGTTGGAGGAAGCGCCTAAGCGGGGCCCCGGGATTACGAAGAAGACGTATGGCGCTTTGTGATTTAGATCTGGCGGAACGGCGGAGGGATATGGTGGAAGAGAGTTTCTTTAATTGAAAGAGAGCATTCTTGATGATTTGAGTATGCTGGATGTTTGCTTTGTTCAGCTATGAGGTACAACCGGAGATGATTGGGGGGCTCAAGTTGCTGAGAGGGTCCTGCAGCCAGCGAAAGGCTTTTGATAACAGCGGGACGGCTTTATGAGACGAGGTCCGGCTTTAGCTATAGATGTAACCTGCTTTCAAATATAAACATAGATATTCATATTAGTTGCTTTTTTATTCTTTTTATCTTCCTTTGCTGCTGAGGGATACTACAAAGTCCACTTAGGGTTAGAGTTTGGAGCTAAGTTGTGTAACTTGCATAAAGTCACTATGACTTTTGGCTGTCATTGACTCTGCAATCAACCTTAATTTGGCCTTCCCTCATACATTTTCCAGTTAAGCTTTGGAATGAGAAACGTTAAAGCGCATCTCGGAGAGCTCCGCGGATGCTTTGACGAGCTCTGGCGGGCCGAAGTGAAGAAATGGACGAGAGTGGAGAAGAACTATTCGGCGCTCTTTCAGTATCATTAAAAAGAAACAATTTTAGAGCATGGTACAGCTTAAGGAGAGCTCACATGCAACGCATTTTTATTTTTGGCGCCTCAGGTCCGTCCCATCTCCCTCCCATCTCCTTCTCAGTCCCTCTTCATTGTGCGCCATTGCCATCCCCACTTCCAATCTCTGAATTCTCTGACTTCTAGCAACCTTGCCCCTTAATATACCGTAAAACTCCCACAAGCTCCAGCTACACACGTCACTCATATTCCCTCCATCACAACCTGAACCCACCTTTATACCATCTTATCTGCTCCTTCAGCTCCCTCAGCCATCTCTCGTCTTCCCCCTTATCGGTCCTTTATTATCAGCTTAAGCTCAGCAGCCAAAAAACCTTATGCTATGCAAACCTAAACCCAAATTTGAATCAGGAAACTGGACCCACTGCAGCAAAACCTCATCGATCACAGTTCCAACTGCGAAAGAAAGAAGCGGTGATGATAATCATCCTTCTCTCTTTTCCTTACTCCGACTAGCCCACTATTACTATCAACAAATGGCTCAACTTTTTTGTTCAAAGTCAAAATCTATCTCTAATTGCAGGTAAAAAGGGCTATTTGTTGAACTGAAGGAGTTGCCACCAACTCCTTCACCGAAAACCTCCACAGGCTTCTGGAGCGTCTTTTATGTCCTTCTCATCAGCCTACTGAAAGCTTCAATGAAGACTCTTTCATTTATTTGCTGGCTACTGAATTGATACTAAATTAAGAAAAAACTGCCTGTGAAGGTTTTGGAACAAAAAGAGTCTGGAAACACACGCTGTTTGGAACTCTCTGATGGTACTGGTGACGCCCCAGGGTTGGCTGTAATCGCCTTGTGAGAAGTGGAGCGAGCTGAAGAATAGCTGAGGCAAATTTGAGGAAAATTGAGGAAAAACTGAGGAGAAGCTGAGGAAAAGCAGAGGAATAGCTGAGGAATTTTTTCCCTCACAACAATCCTATTGGCACGAAAGGCATTGCTGGACATTTCTCAATGCTTAGTTGACTCCATCTGATTCTGTTGTTCTTATCTGTTAACTGCTTTTGAATCATTCCTTCAGTTTACCTTATTCCATCATCATCTTAACTACAGCCATTTTGCTTCTCTATCTTACTTTTCCTCCCGAAACTCTTCCTCCACCATAGCCCCTTACCAATGCCGTCATCCGCCACACGCATCCCCATGCCGGACCCCGATGATCCGCACAGCGGCTACATTTCCCGCATTGACGAAATCCGCGCCTCGGAATTTGCCTATCTCGGCAAGCAGATATACCTTGACCATGCCGCCGCGGGGCTGTACCCCGCCTCGGTGATTGAGAAATGCTCCGCGGCACTGCTGCGGCCGCGGATGCCGTTCGGCAACCCGCACTCGGCGTCTTTCATGTCCCAGGCGTCGGCAGAAGCGATAGAGAATGTACGGATGCGGGTTTTGGACTACTTCGGAGCTTCTGCGGCGGAGTTTGACGTGGTGTTTACCGCAAATACCACCCAGGCGGTGAAACTGGTGGCGGAGTGCATGGCGTCTCGCTACGGAATGCGGCGCGGCTGGAGGTACTTTTTGCCGCGGGACGCCCACACTTCGCTCATCGGCGTGCGGGAGCTGTGCGGCGGCGTTGAGGTGTACGACCCGCGGCCCGTGGCGCCCCAAACGCGGCAGGCCGAAAAGGGAAAGGCGGGGTCGGCGGGGTCGGCGGATAATACATGTGATGGTGCCTCGGAACTGCTTGATGCCGTTTGCGCCGCCGGCAATACCGAAGCCGCTGTCACCCGCCCAACACTAATTGCCTTCACCGGCCAGTCCAACTTCACGGGGCTCAAATACGAGTTCCGCTCCGCTGTTCGGGCCCTCAACGGCTTTTCCGAATTCCCCGAAAGCGACATCTTCACGCTGCTGGACGCCGCGGCACTTGCCTCCTGCGGCCCGCTGGACCTCTCGGAAGCCGAAGCCGCGCCGGACTTTACTGCCGTCTCGTTCTATAAGATATTCGGCTATCCCGATCTTGGCGCGCTGATTGTACGGAAGTCGGCAAAAGTGGTGACTCTGCTGCAGCACCGGGCCTATTTCGGCGGCGGAACTGTGGAGGGTGTTGCCGTGGATACCGCGTTTGTGGCCCGGCGGCGGCAGCCGCACGCAATGTGCGAGGACGGCACGGTGCCGTTCCACAGTATTGTGCAGCTCGGAGTTGCTTTGGAGACGTTCCCGCGGGTGTTCGGTACACTGCAGGCGGCCCGAGACCACGTAACATTCCTCACTCGGTACTTGTACGCTCGGCTGGCGCCGCTGCCGGGAATGGAAATATATACCGAACTGGCCACGGCGGCAGACCCGCGCGTCCAGGGACCGGTGCTGTCTTTCAACTTGCGGCAGCCCGGCGGGGGGTATATTGGGTATCGGGAGGTTGAGAAGCTGGCCGTAGTGAACAACTTCAACATCCGAGCCGGCGGGCTGTGCAATGTCGGAGCTGCCGGGGCTCGGATCGGCTTTGACGGGCGGTTTGTGGCCCGCAGCCACGCCCGCGGGCATGTCTGTGGCGACGAGATGGACGTGATTGACGGCGTGCCGACAGGCGCGGTGCGGCTGAGTGTCGGCCCGTACAATAGCACAAAGGACATTGATTTGTTTGTGGAGTTTCTGACCTGCAATTTTGTGCTGCCGGCGCTCGGCACACTTGCCGCTCCTTCCGGTCCTCTCAAACTGTCGGGCCGAGCCGTTCCGAGAATTGCGGCGCTGGCCGTGTTTCCGATAAAATCCTGTGCGCCGATGGTCATTCGGCACGGCTCCTGGCCGCTGGACCTGGCGGCGGGCGGGAGACTGAAGTGGGACCGCGAGCTGTGTTTGGTGAATCTGATGACAAACCGCATTATGATGCAGAAACAGTATGGGCGGATGACGCGGGTGGTTCCGACGATGGCGGCGGGAAGTGCCGTTTTGTCTGTTTCTGTAAACGGAACCGGCGGGACGGGCGGAAGGCTGACGATCGATTTGGATGCCGAGGCGGTCTCTGGCGGGAACACGGAAGTGCGGGAGTTGGCAGGGAAAGCCGAGAAAGTGCAGCTGTACATGCGAAGTGGCATTGTGCGGTTTTTCTCTGCTGCTATTGGCGTGCAGTGCACGCTGGCCCGGTGTATTTCGGCAGAAGTGGCGGAGGGAGCAGAAAAAGCGGAAGGAACGGGACGGGCGGAAGGAACGGGACGGGCGGAAGGAATGGAACTAGCCGAGCCGGCCGAGAAGCCGGGCTGGACCGGCAGCCTAGCCCGGAAAAGTCCGTTACTGCTTGTGTCGGAACCGAGCGTGCGTCAAGTGAATGAGTGGATATCACAGAGTTCGAGTTCGGGGTGTTCGGAGAGTTCGGGTAGCTCCGAATCCTCGGAAGATTTGGACAATTCAGGAAAATGTTCTGCGCTAAACTTCCGAGGGAACTTCATAATCGACGGGCCGCAGCTTGCGCCTTTTGCCGAAGACGCATGGAAACATTTCCGCGTGCGGGGCTTGGCGTTTGACGTCACTGGCCCGTGCCAGCGCTGTCACATGATCAATGTGAACCAGAAAAGCGGCAAGTTGGACCAAGAGCCGTACAGTACGCTTTCGCGTACACGGCGGAGGGACGGAAAGATATATTTTGGCCAATATGTGCGGCTTCGGGCGGCCGAGGTGCGGGAAAAGGCGGAAGTGTCGGAAGTGCCGGAGGTGGCCATTTCGGTTGGAGATGCCGTGATTGTGGCATCCGAGTCTTCCGAGGGGGAATGCGGGGTGTCGGAACTGACGGGACAGAAGACCTCGGAGACGTTGGAGGTCGTAAGAGGAGCAAGGGAAGTTACAGCGGAATAGAGGAGATGAGACGTGAGGAGGTTTCGGAGGCTGCTGAGGATGAATTGAAACAAAAGCAAGCGGTTTTATTGTAACTATAAGGAGCGTCAAATCTGCTATTCTCATGCTAATGAAGTATAGAGAATAACAGAGGATTACTGTATATAGGGAGATGTGAAGATGTTATGAGGGAAAGGAATAGACAAGGAATCGAAATGGAAGAGTTCAGTGCGGTATTTAGGACAATTGATGGCATACGCTAGGAGGGGGGGGTTCGTAGAGCGGGGCAGGAGCGGGGTAGGCGGGGTAGGCGGGGCAGGAGCGGGGTACTCGGAGGAGGGGAAGAACGTGAGTTCCGCCCCACCGAGGCCCCTCCCCCGCCCTGTAGCTTTCTAAACGCAAACACTTGCATAGTAAACTCCCCCGCCTTGCCCCGCCTTGCCCCGCGTTGCCCCGCGTTGCCCCGCATTTCCTGAATGAGAACGCCGAGTTGCACAACCGACCTCGGGCACATAACCGCATTCCCTCAGTCTGCGGCTTCGGCGTCCGCTTCGGCTTCTGCTTGGGCTCAAAACTCGGCGCCTTCGGTCCCTTAGGCCAACTTCGGGTTCCGCCCTCCGTGTCCCTCGGCCGGTCTCGGCTCGGCTAGCTTGAAGTTCTGTGCTTGCCGATCCTCGGCCTCGGCCGACTCCACCTTCGGCACACCTCGGCTTGCCGCAGAATCCGCCCTCGGCTCAGATTTCGCGCTCAGCGCCCTATGGCTTCCGCCGACTCGGCTCTCGGAACCCCTCGGCCTTCGGCTTCGGGAGGTTCCGCGCTTATGGCCTCTCGGCCTTCGGCTTCGGCTGTTTCCGTCCTCGGCACCACTCGGCCTTCGGCCTCGGGTGCCTCGGGTGCCTCAGCCTCCCTATGCAGCAACTTTTCCAACTCCTTCTCGTCCAACAATCTCGCATTCGCCCCCGCCCCCAGCGGCGCCTCCCGATGCAGCAGCACATCCAACTCCCGAATCACCTCCGCCTTCTCCTCCTCGGCATTCTTCTTCCCGGCCTCCTTCCGCCCTCCGAACCTTCCGACCTGAATAATCACCTGCTCCAATTTCAGCTTATTCCCGGCCCGATGCAGCATCAACTGCTCTACCGTATTGGACATACACAGCCGGTACACGTGCACCGGCTTGCTCTGTCCGAGCCGATGGGCTCGGTCCATAGCCTGTAAATCCTGCTGCGGGTTCCAGTCCGAGTCGTATATAATTACCGTGTCGGCAGCCACCAGGTTTATGCCGAGGCCGCCGGCGCGGGTGGAGATGAGGAAGATGTCGGCTTGGGATTCCGAGCCGGCGGGTCCGGAGAAGCGTTCTATTTGTGTTTGCCGGTCGGCTTGCGAGGTTGTGCCGTCTATGCGGCAGACACGGAAGTTGCGGTACAAAGTGGCCCAGTCTTCCAGCATGTCGAGGGCGCGGGAGAACTGGGAGAAGATGAGCACTTTGTGGTTTGTTTGCAGGAGCAGCGGGACAAACTGGTCCACAAGCTTCATTTTGCCGCACGAGTTGACAATGCGGTTGTCGATTTGGATGTGGGCGAAGGGGTCGGCGGGCGGGGGAGGGGGCGGGGTAGAAGAGTGCAGGGGCGGGGCAGGCGGGGTAAGGATGGCGGGGTTGACCTGGAGATCGCCGAAGTTGCCCCAGGGGTCGAAAAACAGGTACGGCGAGTTGCAGACGAGG
Organism: Sporopachydermia cereana; assembly: GCA_030561065.1. Lineage (NCBI taxonomy): Eukaryota > Fungi > Ascomycota > Sporopachydermiomycetes > Sporopachydermiales > Sporopachydermiaceae > Sporopachydermia > Sporopachydermia cereana. The sequence continues at coordinate 10,363 of JAKTWI010000420.1, read as the reverse complement.
CGCATTTGCATTACCAAGTTGCCGAGTTTTTTGTCGCGGGCCTCGCGGTCCGAGACGGCAAAGGCCTTTTTGAGCAGTTCCACGTCGTAGGTGAATTTGTACTTTTTGCTCCGCGATTTCTTCTTTGGGGATTTGGTGGGGGCGGGGGCGGGGTTTGTTTCCTGTTTGGGAAGGGTGGAGGTGGGGGCGGGGTCCTCTTTCTGCTGTGGCTCAGCAGGGGTTTCCTGTTTCGGTTCCACAGTGGGCGCAGCAAGTGTGGCAGCTTCCTCATTGGGGCTGGCAGCGCTTTCCTGTTTCGGCAAGGCCTTAGCGGGGGTTTCCTGTTTCGGCAAGGCCTCATCGGACTGTTCCCGTTTTGAAACCGCTTCGGCAGCCTCAGACGCTTCGGCCGGTTTCACAAGTTCCGCCGCCGGAGTAGAACTCTCGGCTGGACCGGCCCGAGATCCGTTTTGCAACTCCGCTCTTCCGTCGGCTGCTCCGTCGGCTCTTCCGTCGGCATTTCCCATTTCGGCGTCCGCCAGCCCCGCTTCTCCCGCTGCTGCCGAGGCGCTTCCCGCTCGGGACTGTTCCGTACTTTCCGCGCCCGCTTCCGACACATCCGCCGAGCTCCACGCCCGCTGAGAGTCGCCAAACGCAAATCCCGCCGGCGGGGCTCCCGCCCGCATTTCATCCGTCTCGGGCCCTTTTGCCCCTCCTACCCCTCCCCCACTTTCCCCATACAGCAGTGCCGTTACCGACTTCTGTGCCCGCTGGAACGCGTCATCCGTCAAATGCAGCCCGTTCCGAAGTGCGTACGCATGCGTCAAAACAGGGAACCGGTCCGGTGGGAAGACGGAACTGCGGCCCAGCGAGTAAGGCGCCACCGTCGGCATCCGCGGGTCGGCGATCGGCAGCAGACTCATTTGTTCCGCTTCCGGTTCGGGGACTTTCATTGTGTCCTCAAACTCGTCTTCCTTTTCCTCGTCGCCGAGATCCACAATGTCGGCGAGCACGCGTCTGCGGTGCCGTTTCGGGCGGACTTTCGGTAAGGTTTTGATGAACTGGCCGTACAGGGTGTTGGTTTCCTGTTTGGGAAGGTACGGTGCGGGGGAGCGGGGCGCGGTTGCGGGGCCCGATTGAGGGGTTCCGGTGGGGATGGCGGGGTTGCTAGCTGGAAAGGACGGAGGGACCGAGCCGGTCAGCCCCGCCCCCACCTGCCCCGCATACCCCGCATACCCCGCCTGCCCCACCTGCGCCTGCCCCGCGCTCGGGCCGAACTGCAGCACGTGCCCGCCGCGTTTGGGGAAGCTGGGCTGGATTGTGGTTGTGGCCATTGTGGGAGTTTTGCTTTTGCGTTTCACCACAATCGGCACCTGCGCCTTCGGGCTCGGCTTCGGCGCCAGCGGCACTTTGGCCTGGAACGCGTTCTTGTACTCCGACGTCTTGCCCAGCATCTCGGCCAGGTACAAAGACTGGTTTGTGGCCGGCCCCACCGGCTTAAACGCACGGTGCTTCTTCGGCTTCGGACCGTACTCCTCATCCGAGTTATCCGACACCTCCGCCGAGCCGTCGGAACCCTCGGCATCCCCGTCTCCGTCTCCGTCTCCGTCCCGAATCCCGTCCTCCGACTCCGCTTCCGACTCTTCCGACGCCTCCCCCGCCAGCTGCTTGTCATACTTATCGTAGTTCTTCATAGAGAAAATCACGTTCTCCCGGTACTCCACTGCCGAGCCCCGCTGGCGGCGCAGCCGGCGGCTCCGCGGGACCCCCGCATCCGTCTCGGCTTCGCTCTCGGAGGACTCGGCATCGTCGACGCCCCAGTACTCCCGCCGCCTTCGGTACAGATAGTAGAAACAGTCCCGTTCCAGTAGTTTCTCCTTCTCCTGCAGCTCCTGCAGCTCGGCAGCCGACAGATGCCGCTGGGCCGTCGGAAGCCTTCCGCAGTAGCCGAGCGTCAGCAGCTTTTCCTTCATGCAGAGCCCCACCAGGTAGTCTACCAGATTCAGCGACGCGAGCAGGTTTAAGTGGGACGCGTTGACCGCGTCAGGTGACCAGTCGTAGCGCTGGCGGTACAGGCGGATGTACGCGTCGCGGTCGCGTACGATGTTTGCCTCCACGACTTTTGTGTACAGCAGTTTCTGCGACAGGGTCAGCTGCCCGTAGAGGATGAATTCCTTTTTGGGCGGGATGATGTGGCTGAGCACGTCGCGTTTGAGGCGCCGCAGAAGGAACGGTTTGAGGATCTGGTGCAAAGACAAGATAAGGTTCTGGCGCGCGTCTGTGGACAGTGCCGCAGAGCCGCCCTCGGCATCTCCGTCGGCCCGCGGCCGGTCCGCGCCGTCGGCAACCTCCGGGCTCTGCGACCCGAGCGCCTCCACGTCAAAATCAAACCATTCCAAAAACATGTCGAGGTCGCCAAACACGTCGGGAAGGATGAAATTCAGCAGCGACCACAGTTCGTTCAGGTTGTTTTGCAGCGGCGTGCCGGTGAGCAGCAGGCGGTTCGGAATGTAGCCGAAGTTGCGTTTGAGCACAGTGAGCAGTTTGCTGTTTGTATTTTTCAGCCGGTGGCCTTCGTCCACAATAAGGTATTTGAAGGGGTATTTCTGTAGGGCGATGCGGTCTGTCATGAGCATTTCGTAGGAGCAAATCACCACTGCGCCTTTGTACCGGCTGTATTTTTTCACAAGCGCCTTTTCGCGTTTTGTGTGCGGCCGGCGGGTGCGGAAGCGGAGCAGCTCCGTCTGCCGAATGTGTTCGCGCTCTTTGGGCGTGCCGTAGTACACAATGCGCTGGATGTCGGGGGCGAATTTGGCAAACTCGTTGCTCCAGTTTTGTACTGTGGACAGCGGGCAGGACACAAAAAAGGGGCCCTCGTTGCCGTTCTCAATGAGGAAACACAGAAAGGCAATTGACTGGATGGTTTTCCCGAGCCCCATTTCGTCGGCCAGAATGCCGTTCAACCCGTTTTCGTACAGAGTGATGAGCCACGCCAGGCCCTGCAGTTGGTAGTCCCGCATAGTGCAGTTTTTCATCATGGCGGGCTGCTGCACGCGGAAGCGGGGCTTCGGAGCGGGGTTTTTCTTCCCGCGGCGGGACCGGCGGGAGATGCGGATCTCCGCTCCGTCTTCGTCCGGGGACGGGTTTGCCTCCGGTGGGGCGTCGGAGCCGTCGTTGTCGACCAGGCATTTGGACAGAATGTCGGAGTAGATTTTGGATTTGGCGATCAGCAGTTTCAGTTTCTCCAGTTTTTTGTCCGCCTTCAGTTCGGCCAGGCTTTTCTGGGTTTGCGGATGGGCCTGGCGGAACTGGGAGTCTTCTTCCGAGATGGTTTTGTTGAGGGCGCGGTCTTCGTCTTCCGAAGCGGGGGTGGCGGTGCCGGAAGCGGAAGGTCCGGAGGCGGCTGGGGAAGCCGAGGCGGCTGATGCGGAGGAGTCGCCGGCGGAAGTGCCGAGGTTGGACAGCAGTTTGTGGCGCGCCTCTTTGCTCCGTTCCGCGTCGGTGCCGTCCTCGGCCGAGGTGGTGAACTCGCCGTCGCCGTCGCGGTTTGCCGAGGTGTCGTATTCCTCAATAAACACCGGGCCGAGGGGGCCTTCTTTGCTCTCCGGATCGGAGAAATCAAGTTTGGCCTGGACCATCGGGCCGGCGCCGGCGGGAGCCATTGATGATTTTTGTGTTTGGATGAATCGGCGGCGGAGCAAACACAAGTTCCGCTTATTCCGCCGGTTGTTGTCGGAAAGTTGGCGGCGGGGTAGGCGGGGTAAAAGAGGGGTAAACGGTATGGGGGGTCTTTGTACTCGGAGATGGTTTGGTTTTGTGGATGAAGTCCGTTCTTTCCCGCGGGTTTTCCGAGACTGCAGATTTCTTCCGTCGGGATTCGGTTTCTCGGGCAGGTCGACTTTGCCCCCCAAAAAAGTCTGTGGCGGAGGTTCCGAAGTTCTTCCGAAACCGCGCCCTATAGGCTGGCGGGTGCGGGATGAGACCTGATGTCTTCCGCCGGCGACGCGTCGCGAGGTTTAAGATGACGTGATGATTTAATTTTTAACAAGCACGCGTTAGCAGACGTTATTGATTACGTGATTTGAAAATGATGAAGGGGGAGTGGCATTCTGAGTCAGTGAACGCGCAATGAACTGAACGGGGGTGTTGTCTGTATAAATGGTCTACAGAAACAGTAGATGCTACGTGAGGTAATATACTCCTTTTTCTCTCAAATGGCAACAAACAGAGAGGTAATTTTCTCTCAAATCAATTGTTTGTTATGAGTGAGCTTAGTCCCTCAGGTCTCAGAGCAGACCCTCATAAACACCTGCACACCCAGACCCCCCTCCCACACCTCCAGCGCTGGCGAACGGGAACTGAAAGACCCAACTGGATTGACAGGAAGAGCAAACGGAAACGCGAAACATTTCAGGTGATTTGGCGATGTAAGCGAAAAATCGTCAATCTCCATTATATTTTCAACAAACCATCGCACCGCTTTCTGCTGGGAATTTACCGAATCTTTCTTGCAGCACCCGGTCAACTCCCGTCACAAAAACCGCCGCAACCGCAAATATCCCTTTTCGAGTTTGCGCCAATATTTTTGTTGCCGGCACAAACATCACATCCCGTGCCAATTGCCGGGAGCCGGAAACAAAACAAACCGATATTCCGTCATTGATATTGGCGGCGCTGCCTTGAAATCAAAGTGACGATGAGCCAGAGTCCCGAGATTTCAGCGGCGGAGACGCCCGCTGCGCCTGGAGCGGAGGAGGAGACTCAATCGGAAGCCAACGGAAGCACAGAAGTGAAGACGGAAGCCGAGGAAGGAGACGGAGCGGAAGCAGTGAAAGAGGACGCTGAAAACCAAGAGGAAGCCGAAAATCAAGAGGAAGCAGGCGAGGACATTGTGGTTGACACCCCGCAGCCGAAAGAAGAGACGTCCGATTCAATAACAGCAACGCCGGAGTCTCACCTGGGAGCCGACATCGGAAGTGCCGACGGGATAGACGGCCGCTCAAATGATCAGGTCCTGTCCGATTCGCATTCTGGAAGTGCCGCGGCAGCGTCCGGACCAGCAGCCGCTGTGGCAGCCGCGCCGACAGTGGAATTGTCAAAAGAGGTGCTGGAGGAGAAGGCCAAGCAGTTTCTTGCCCGCCAGGTGGAGCCGGTGATTATTCCCTCGTTCGCAAAGTGGTTTGATGTGTCTACTATTCACGAGATTGAAAAGCAGGGTCTGCCTGAGTTTTTCACCGGGAAATCGCGGCACAAGACTCCGGAGGTGTACAAGCAGTACCGGGATTTCATGATTTACACCTACCGGCTGTCTCCGACGGAGTATCTCACTGTGACAGCAGCAAGAAGAAACCTGGCCGGTGATGTCGGAAGTATAATCCGTGTGCATCAGTTTCTGGAAACTTGGGGGCTGATAAACTACCAGATTGATCCGAAAACGCGCCCCAGTCTGATGGGCCCCGCGCACACAAACCACTTTCGGCTCGTTCTGGACACTCCAATGGGGCTGCAATCACATATTCCCGAATTGAAGGAGCCGCCTGCCGGTACGGAAATCACGGAAAATGGAGAAGAGGAGCAGCCGCCGCAAGAAAATACAGGGAACACCAACACGCCGCTGCTCAATCTAGAGCTGCGGAAAAACGTGTACGATTCGGCTGCGTCGGCAATGATGTTGCAGGACTCTACGCAGCTGCGAATCAAGTCGCTAAACACAAAGTCTTACACATGTACTATATCTGGAGAAGACGTGACGGAAGTGCGGTACCATAATCTCAAGGACAGGAATCTGATTCTGGACGAAAAGGCATTCAAAAATGGACTTTTCCCAAACAACTTCCACAGCTCAGACTTCATCAAACTGGAACACATCCAGGAGGCTGGCGACAGCGTGAACTGGACGGAACAGGAGACGATTTTGCTGCTGGAGGGAATTGAAATGTTCAACAACGACTGGGACGCAATCGCTGCCCATGTCGGCAGCCGCACAAAGGAACAGTGTATCAAAAAGTACATTCAGCTGCCGATCGAGGACCCTTACTTGGAAACCGTCCGGCCGAGCAAAAGGGTCAAGCTGGAAAAGGAATTCGGAGATTCGGGACACAATATGGACGCCGAGAGTTTGCTCAAAAACATGCAGCATCTGCTAAAAAATATAGATGAGGAGACTATAATTGGGGCCCTGAAGTCAGAGACAGATGGACCAGCTTCTGGGGATGCTGAAGTGGTGCGGTCGACGTGTCTGAAAGTATTTGGCCTGTTGATGGGCCAGGCGAAGTTCATGCAGGAGAAAGCAAAACGATTTGAGGAAGACGAACTATTCAATCTGCTCAAGGCGCAAGTGGAGAAGATTAACAGCAAGCTTGCCAATTTCGAATCTGTGGAGTCGTACTATCTGCAAGAACTGAAATCGCTGGAAAGGGCCAAATCCAGACTGTATATGGACCGGCTGTCGTTCAACAAACACTCGGCTGCCATTGTGCAAAAGCTGAGACAATCTGCGGCTAAGGTGAAGGAAGGAGACGCCGAAGAAGCCACCCGTCTGACGAATGAAGCGGAGAAAATGTGCATGGATGCACCGAAGGCCATTGTGGCAAGTGTGAAAAAGTCGAAACCCGAAGTCTCGGTGTCGGGTCTGGATATCACCGAGAACGCCAAGAGCCAAGTGACAAACACGGCAGGAGATATGCCCGACCTGCTGCCTGTCAGTGTGGAAGGGCCCAAAACGTACAGTTATTGGAGCGGCTAATGTCTCCCGGCAGATTGGGTAATGGCCTCGTCATGAATTCGGTTATGTCCTTACCGCCACCGTACCTGTCTAGTCCTATTGTATTTCTAACACGGAGCAGATATGCATCGACACAGCAAGTAGTGTAAGTCTTCATGAAAGGTATTGGTTCTCCGTCGCAGGGCAACTGCAATGGTTTCAACGCACGAAGGCGTAGCATTGGTGTTACATTGGCTGTTAGACCTGACCAATATTGTGTCAATTGACCTGAACTTTCATCATCAACGGAAGGCTCATTTCTTACTCGGTAATTTCGCCATGTTTCTCTCAACTCTCCGCTCACTTCTCCTCTTCTCGACCATCACGTCTCCTCCTGCTCTCAGTATTTTGATCACATAATCTCAGAGCCTCACGTCTCACCGCAACCTCACGTCTCATTACCCCTTTCGGACTCGGGAGAAGAACGCAAAGTCTCTTGAATGAAGGGGATGAGCGAAAAGAGAAACGGAAGTGGAATTGAAATACTGGAAACAACAATTGGGGCCTTCTATAAGGGTAGGCCATAAAGAGAAGGATCTCGGAAGGGTTATACTGGTAGTTTTGCCGCTGGTGACTAAAGGGGTGTTTGATTGCTGAGCAGCTAGTCACTTTTCACCTATCTAACCAGAACGAAACACAGCAAGGAACAAGCAGAGACTATGAAGATTGCAAATCTCCTGGCCGGCTCGCTGGTTCTGCTGGGCGGGCTGGCGGCAGCCGCGGCTGCCGAAACTGATGCCGTTGCTCTCCGAGACTCGGAACAACGGCTCAGCATTCTCTCCAAAAAGGTGTTCTTCAAGGACGGACGACTAAACATTGTGGAGATAAACGAGGAGTTCCGCGTTTCCCCACTACTGAAAGAGCTGGCTGAGATTCAGAGCGAAAACGCGAAACAACTGCAGAAACAAGAAGCACTGAAAGGCCAAAAGGAAGCAAAGACGGAAGGCACTCTCCGAAACTGGCTGGAGCAATGGGACTACTCAATTGACGATCTCTTTTCCGTTCTCTTCCCCTTTGGAGCTGCGGCAAACGCCATTCTGGCCACTACGTATATATCCGGTCCTCCGAACTTTCTGCTGGCTCTGATCCCTGCATCTATTGACCCGGCATCTCTAGTGGTTATGGTTTCCTTTGCAGTAGGCGGCCTACTGGGAGATGTTTTCTTCCATCTTCTGCCTCAAACGTTTCTAGGAGAACATATAGGCGACGAGGAAGGCGTTCTGAGCTCGCTGATGGTTGTGGAGAACGACAGCAAACGCAACACTATTCTGGGATTGGGTATCTTTGTCGGGTTCTTTGCTTTCGTCTGTGTTGACAAGTTTCTCCGTATCCTGCAGTTCGGTACGGAAGACGGCCACAGCCACAGCCACGGACATAACCACAAGCAAGAAGTAGAGCCGGAAGCGGTAAGTTCTGCCGTTGAGAGAGAGAAGGTTGATAGTTCCTCACTGAAACGGAGAACCACAGAAAAGGAAACGGAAGAACTCCCTGAGGAGAGTGAAGACAAGCATGTGGAGCCCTCGTCGTCAATTCAGCTCTCAGCCTATTTGAATCTCATTGCGGACTTCACCCACAATATCACCGACGGACTGGCAATTGCCGCTTCCTTCTACATTTCTCGTAATGTGGGTGCGACGACATGTCTGGCGGTGTTTTTCCACGAGATCCCGCACGAGATTGGCGATTTTGCTCTGCTTATAAAGGGCGGGTTTTCCAAAGGCCGAGCCATGCGGTCTCAGTTTGTGACTGCTATTGGAGCCTATTTGGGCACTTTTATCGGCATAGCTTTGAGCGAGTGGTCTAAACAGCCCAGCGGGCCTACAGATGTGGAACCTGTGGACGACACTGGTTTCGTTTTGGGAGGAGATGCCAAATACAGCTACTCTGGCGATCATTCCGGGGGTCTGTTTGGCACCAGTGTGACTCTGGGAGAGATGATTCTGCCGTTTACTGCTGGAGGGTTTCTGTATATTGCTACTGTGGGGGCTGTTCCCGAGATACTGGAGATGGGTGACACTGCCAAGTCGAGCCGAGGAGAGGAGATCAAAAAGAGTGTCAAGCAGTTTGTTGCCGTTTGGCTGGGAATTGCTGTCATGTTTGTTATCTCGTGGTACGAGTAGGTGCCGGGGGCGGAAAGGCCGGATAGGTGGATAGGGAGACGACAGCAGCAGTTTGAGGTTTTACGAAATGAGACAACGTACATAGTGTTTTGGAATGAATCACCAAATGTGGAGTAAGCTTTTGTAGGGAGCTTGTTGATGCCGAAGGATCCTCTGGAGCCTACTGTGTCTACATGAATTGTCGTTGAGGTTGTGTGAGGTCTGTTTGAGTGTGAAAACTGACTTCGGCTCTACACTTCTGGCCCAAAAGGTTTCGGGCTAAACGTCTGAAATTCCCAGCTCACAATTGGGGCCGTGCCGAATTTCCTGTTCTCGGCTGTGCCGCTCCGCTATCCGAGTCCTCCCGCCCAATTCCGCGCATTCCCCCGAAGGCCCCACCTTTTCTGCTTACGTAATCCATAACCCCTACACAACCTGCATCCATCTGCACCTCACTGTCGTCTCAATGCATCATTCTGCATGCACCCCTGCATAGACATGCACCCCCATGCACACGCATTCGGAATAAGCCCACAGCGAACAGAATGGAATCTCTGGGCACACTCTGTACCGAGCCACGCAACCTCCTCCACTGGCCCTTTCCTACCCTCCTTTTATAGCATTTACTATGGACAACTAGCTCTCAAGACATATTAGTAAATACTAATAGTTCACTTTATTCATCATCCTTGTTGTTACCCCAATTCCCTTTTCTTCCTCTTTTCTCATTCCTATCATTTCCGCTTCCCTTCAATCTCTCGGCACCCCCCTCGCCCTTCCGTACACTTTCCTATTTGGGCCGAATTTTTCACTCCGAAAACCAAACCACAAACGCAGTGAGACGGTGAGGTGTTCTTTTCATCTCGGCCGGCGGAGAGGAGCGGAAGACGGGCAATTGAAGATTGTCGGATGTGCCGCTGTGATACTCGGAAGAACCACAAAACTGTGTCCCTATTTCCAGAACAGGCGAACTAACTGCATTGGTACTGCATAATCTCCGTTCCCCCCTGCCTGTTCCGCTGCCTGTTCCGCTGTCTGATTGGCTCTTGTCATATCCTAAACGGACTTGTCGGCCAATTGTCACTGCATTTGTGCCTCATTTGACCCGCGTTCGGCATTCCGATCCGCCCCGTCACTCACTTCCGCATTTGGAGCCGAGCATCCCGTATTCTCGGTCCACAGACACGAAGGATTATAGACAACCGGCTCACCCCCTCACTCGGCGCTCCCCAAACGGATTAGCCCCACTACCCCGCTACCCCGAAACCACTTAGCACGAATTACCCCGCAGTGCCCCGCCATGTCTGCCGCAGAAGCGCTGTCGCTCAAACACGCACAGGAACAGGCCGCATTGGCCGGCTCCCCCGCCCCCACCTCCCCCGCCCCCGCGGCTGACCCCGCCCCCGCCGGCCAGAAGCCCGTCTTCTCGGACGCCGACTTCCCCGCACTCGGCCACGGCCGGCCCCGCCCCTCCCCCGCCCCCGCCAAGCCCTGGGGCGCCTCCCTCGGCTCCTCCCCCTCC
>JAKTWI010000419.1:0-20559 GCA_030561065.1 Sporopachydermia cereana | reverse complement strand
CTACCCCTCCCCCGCACCTCGCTCCTCCCCCTCCCCCTCCCCCGCACTCCGATCCTACCCCTCCCCCTCCCCCTCCCCCGCAATTCCACAAAACCTTCATATCGAATGTGCGCTCGGTGGTGTCCCCACTGGCCGAGCACCGCCCGCGGGAAGCAGCCGCGGTCCACAATGCCTTCCACAATTTGGATGCCCCGCCCGATGCCGACGACCCCGCCGTCTTCCCCCTCCTTGCCCCGCAGTTGGCACAAACACACCCGCTGCCCCACCTGCGGCCCGTGCTGGAATTTGCCGCCATTTTCGGCAACTCGCCCGCCACAGACATCATCCTCGGCGTCACAATCGGCGAGCTGCTCAGCCGCCTGCACGTGATCACCGCCTTCCGGCTGCTGCTGCAGCTGCCACAAACCTTGCCGTGCCTCAAAAACCTGTATCTGCGCCTGTTGGTCGTATCCTCCCAGTACTACCCCGCCATCTCGCGGCAAATGGGCCGCGCGATTGTGGCCCATTCCGAGGCCGCGTTCGGCTCCGACGCAGCCAAAGCGGAAGTGCTGGAGGCCGTCGTCGTCGGCTTCAGCCGCGCCCAGCGGCTCAACAGCCACCAGTTTGTGCTGCGGTGCCGAGAGCTGCTCGGCGTGTGCCGGCAGGCCGACTACCGCATTTCGCCGCGCATGGCCACCGCGGTGGCGGAGGGCGTCATTTCCCGCTCCGAACGGGAAAACCGCGGCTCGCGACTGCGCCTCCGGTGGGCGCTGGACACGGCGCGGAAGTACGGCGTGGCCGACCGGTTTTTCGTCGGGTGGTATCATCGGATAGCGCATATGCGGCGTACGGGGACCGGCGTTTTCAGCCGGCGGCAGCGGCGGCAGGCCGGGCGGGCGGGGCGGGCCGGGCGGGCGGTTTGGGTGTCGGATGTGGGGGGAGTGCGGGGCAGGTGGGGTCATGGCGGGGTAGGTGAGGGGAAGGTGGGGAAAGTTGGGGAGGAGGTCAGAGGGACCAGAGGGACCAAAGGGACCGAAGGGACCGAAGGGACTCCAGAGGCCCCAAGAACCCCAGTGACTCCTGAGACCAACGCGATCGAAGAAAGCTCGAATTAGTCTGCCGAACCAAAGGAAGCCGTCAGCGGATGAACGGACCGAATGCGGTCGAGCCGAGAGGTCATTCCTGGACTCCGTTATGAGCTGACTGGGGCAACCGAGGGAGGGAAGTAACGCTGGGATGATTTGGGAAAAGCCTTCTCTTTTGGAAATCCTTATTTGTATTGCCGACACATGCCCGCTCCTCTTTATTTTATCTTACTGTTCTTTCGGGCTATTTCCCCCACAGTTTCTGAGAGCCCGGATGCCCTTTGGAGCCCTCACATCTTGTCACTCTCTGTATATAGAGCATTTCCCTTTGCCCTATCACCCAGTTGCACCGACCCACAGATATCACATTTACAATAGGCATACATACATACATGCATACATACACACATATACACATTTATACAGACCGGCCATTGAAGCGATGGTCGGTATATTAATGACATTCTTTACTTGCATTGCATAAATGGCTGGATTTGACTTGTTCAGTTTTGAAGAGACGGAAAAAGGCTCAAGTAGGAATTATTGCTGGAGAGTAGGAGAGTGACTGGTATTTTACCTTCATACAATAGTATGAGGGGTCCCTTTGATAGCATTTATAAATTGATAATGAGAATCACTGCTTACCATGTGTTGGTGATACCGCCTTGAAAAAGCGGCAGGATGCCTACAAACTAAGAGAAGCAGAACTATGTAGGAGGAGTAAGATGAGTATTTATCAGCTTCACTAAGGATGAATTAGATAAAAGGACGAAGCGGCATGGAGTTAGCAGGAAGTTATAAGTGATAGAAAGAAGAAACAAAAGGAGGAGTATTGGAAGAAGGAACGATAGAGATATAGTGAAGAGAATACTGAAGAGAGAATAAACGACTGTTGCCCATCTGAAAACACAGTCTGTGCATTCGGTTGCCCACAAGAACTGTTCTAACAAAGCAGAGCTGGTTTGAGCCAACACGTCAAAAGAACTTTGAGCTGTTTGACTCCTTTAGTAGATTAGTTTACTGTAACGGTTTACTTAGCAGCAAATCTTCCTCAAACATCACAATTACCTTTCTCTCTATCCATAATTCATCCCCATCACCACATTGCTGCCTCTGCTCGAATGACCGAATGCTTCCGAACTTACACATGTCGTTCCAGTCCCACCAGCTTTTCTATAAGGAACAATTCATCCAAAGAATAACCCTTTATCCAAACTTAACCAGCAGCGTAGAACTGACAACATCGGTGCAGTTTCTGGATGTCTAGATAGAAATCCCCAATTGCTACAGTACAACAAAGCAAAACCAACACAACCTGCAGACACTAAACCTTCTTGTAGATTTATCCTCCATATACCCCCTAAACCACTATCTAAACATCTCCCCCCATCTACCCTTTATTCCCCACTTACTGCAAAGTACGGAAAAAGTCCGTGCAGGCTGTGAAAACAACAAGCAGAATACCTCCGCCAGGACCCAGCCGCAGCACCTTAGGCAAAAACCCCTTGTAAAGTGCAGCAAACCCTTCCTCCCGGCCAATCAACACAACACTGGGGATTGTCCAGTTGTATTTGGGCACCTGGCCAGGCACCTTCACAGTGTTTTGGATTCTCGACTTGACAACATCAAAAGGAGTGTTGAAGGCCGTTCCCACAGTTCCCCCCACAGCTCCAGAGATCAAATCGTCCACTGTTTTGTTCCCAGAAGACAAACCCCCCTTGATGATCTCCCGGATCTTGAAAATGGACCCGAAATACCCAGCGTTCCAGGAAACGTGTCTCCAAAGCGTGGCCTCAAGGCCATTGTACAGTCCCAAAACGCCTTCCGCTTTGACGGTCTTCTTCAGCACATCCAGCATGCCGTTGTATTTCCCTGCCGACGCCTTGTCCTGCAGGCGGATTTTCACCAGCTCAAAGGGCACAACAATAAACGCCTCGGTGGCGCCGGCAGTGGCGCCAGTGAGGACGGAAAGCGACTGGTTCATTTCCTGGACGCCAAAGCTCCTGCGGTAGAATTTGCCCCATTCGTCATTGGCGGCAAATTTGGTGGCGCGCTTGGGCGCTTCCATGAGAATAGGGGCAGTGATGCCTCTGTAGAGGGTGGGGAAGCCTTCGTTTTTGATGATTTTGACAAAACAGTCGGCCATGCCGTTGTAGGAGTTGGCGCCACTGCCGCCGCCGACTTGCAGCTGAATGCGCGTCTTCACCACGTCCAAAGGGTACATTACAAGAATCTGAAAAGGAATGTTAGTAGATGTTGGGGAGGGAGATGCCACAGCCAGATGGGAGAAACAAAAGCTGAATGTATCATTCTTTGGAATACAGCTCAGCAGAAGCCACCCAGTGGGAGTGTCTCTATTTGGAGTAAACAAAACAAAGCAAGCTGGCTACTGAGAGAAGAAATAACGTGTCCACTGAACAATCAAAATCAACCCTCACTTACCTCAGAGATCCCTGCAATGGCCCCAGCGGCAAACTGGTACACGAAAGGAAGAGCTGTTGCAGACATAAAGGGATTGAAAATGGGAAACGAGTCATTTCCAGAAGGCCGTATGGCAGAATGTGTTGCTCGGACTTGAGCGGTGATGATGGAGGTGTTCGTGTTGGGACAGACGGAGTGTACTCAGTTCATGCAGGAAACAAGAGAAGCAGGCAGCAACCGTATCACAGATAACAGCAAAGACTGCAACTTGCAGTCATCAGAGGTCAGTCAGTTCCATTTTCTGCTTAGATGAGAAACTGAACTGGGATGTCTGTCTCCCTTTTACCCCTCTGCACAAGTATCAGAATCAACAGCCAAACAATTGTTGTTGCTTCTGTTGTTGCTTCTGTTGCGCTTCTGTTGTGCTTCTGTTGTCCCTCCATTCAATGCACTGTCCCGATTGAACTACTCCAAATCACTAAACTCGCATCTAATAGTTCAGTATGACCGCTGCAATTCGTATAGCCCAAACAACTAAAAATTCGGCAGTAGATCTCCAGAATGAACACGCCCCGCTATTCTCAGCAACACATTCTGCCAGTAGCCTTCTGCTCAGAATGACAGCAAGAGTGAGAGTGAAGACTACAATAAGGCATGTGGACAGTATGGAGATACTCCTATTGTCTGTTCACAATTGGCAGATGGAGATACTCCTACTGTCTGTTCACAATTGACACAATGGAGCAATCCGCCATTCGACATCAAAACACCATAAACCCCACATGCCTTTTGCTATCGCTTCCCCTCCACTCTTGCCATCATTCTGAGTCCTCGTTTCTCATCCAATGCCCAATCAGCAGTTAGTAATCACATTTATGTAGGAACAGCCGCCGGTCCAAATTGCCGAGCTGCAAGCAAAGTTGGCATGCAAATTCGGTTACCCCAATTTTCGGCATAAATAACAACTCTTGTAGCCCGTTCCGAAACCTCCTTCGAATGCCATTTCCTCACTCCCCGAAATACCGCCATAAACGTACGTTTGGTATCAGACGACATTTTGGCTGCTGTTCTGTAGATTCGTACACGGAGCTTACAAGTCACTACTCCAATTGCTGATTCGCTTCTGTCTTTGGGGCAAGCAAATCTACAGCAGCGTCAATTCCTTTCCAGTGATCTTTCAAGTCTCCCTGAATAACCAACAATTGTTTTTCATCTCCTCTCAACAAACAAAATAGGGCTTGTCGCGACGGCTTGCGGGTCTGGCAATGAAAATTTTACGGCTTGAAATGATTGCCCGATGCGGAAGGAGGGATAGCTGCGGGCATATGCAGAGTTTGGTTCGCTGCAGCAGAGTGCAGCAGCGTGCAGGAGCGTGCAGGAGGAAGTCGGGAACGGGCCGATCTGGTGCCTCAAGACGTTGTGATCCGGTGGGAGATCCTTCAGTGATTTGTAATTGTCTGGAAATTTGAGAGGTTGTACGTGAATTTCATCAGTGAAGAAGCATTAGAGGAAAAGACCACCTGTTGGATGGTACAACCCACCGGAAGTAAGCCGAAAGACGTCCTGAGGGAGACTGACCGATTAGGAATGTGAATAGATAGGCAAAAGCGGAATTTAATCGGGACATAAGGAAATGCTTATTGCGGCATACTTCGGTGATCCGCTCAAGGTTTGACACAGTAGGGTTAGGTGAATTAAGCCCACTGACACCTAACAGCTTCTATTGATGGTGGAGTATCCTGACAGAACCTGCTCGGTGTTGCGGAGATGAGTTGATTTCGGGAGTTATCAGACCCGGAAGAGATGGTTAGCGTTCTTCAGCAGTAACTTGACAAGACTCACTCCTTGAAAGGCCTATGAGTCAAGCAGTTTTTCCGGCGCATCTGCCGAGACGGGCCGAACAAACGCGGGGTGGGTGAGTTGATTGCATGGCAGCTGCAGAGAATCTGCAATATTATGCATACTTGCAGGAAACCTGCAGAAACCCGCAGCACACGCACGAAGGGTGAGGGGAACGGTTGAATATGTTTATCCGACAAGCCATCGGAAGGCCAAATGAGATGTAAGGAGCCATCGGAAACTGTACTGAATGTTTTGGATCCGAAGGTTGAATTTCCGCAGGCAGGATAAACTTAGCAGAGTCGCTAAGTGAGCATACTGAGCGTACTGCCATGAGCAGATGGATGAAAATGCATAGTTCAGGATAAACGAGAGGATAAATGGGTATGGGAGGTGATACAGTACTATACAAAGAACGGGGACGTTGTGGTTCCTTCCTCGTCTTCAGTGTCCGAGTCGGAGAGGGTGATGACATCTCTTGGCTGTGGTGCTGGCGATACTTTTGCTCGCTGCGAGGTTGAGATCTCAGTTTTAGGCGCCATGCTTTTTTGTTCAGTTTCCACAGGAGCAGACAACGCAAGAAAGTCTTCCACCTGTTTGGCCATTGCCGCTTCTTTGGCCTTCTCTTTCACATACGAGTTGTTCGCCGCTTCTATCTTGGCGTTCCGCAGCTCTTTGTTTGCTTCTCCTGATTTCAGTTTCCTGTAGAACTCAATCACTTCTTTTGACGCTCTGCAGGCTTTGGGGTCAAAGTTCTTAATCTCCAAAGTGTCTTTCCCCACAGCACGACTCAGAGCAACGTAAACCTGGCCAATCTCGAAAATCTTGCTGAGATCTACTCGCACTCTTTCCAGGGTTTGGCCCTGCGACTTATGAATTGATAGAGCCCAAGAAAGAATGAGGGGCAGCTGGGTTCGAGTGACCTTAGAGGACCCTCCGCCTCCTGTGGCGGTTGTGACATCAAACTCCATTCTGTCCACCAGTTCATCTCTGGTGCCCACGGGGGTTGAAAAACGAACAAACGGCAGCAGCTCAGCATACAGCGTTTTGCTTCCGATCTGCAGCAGAGTGTTGAACAGCGACTTTCTTCTGGAGTCCATAGCCTGGAACTTCTCAATCAGCTCATCCGACGTTCTGCCGTTCTTCATAGACTTGAAGAGCAGATCGTAGTCGTGCAGAAACTCGGGATCGTCATAGTCAAATCCCGCCCCCGCCCGAGCCTGCAAAACTGAAAGCATTTTTGCGGAAATGAAAAACAGAACTTTGCCCAACGTACCATTCACTAAAGTCTCGTCGATGTTCTTCACCATCATAACCTGAGTGCCTCTTTTCAATACCAGTCTGGCGGGGGCCATTATATGTTCTAACAGATTCCTTTGGTACTCTGGTCCTTCGTCCACTGCGTCGAAAATCATTACATCTCCTTCCAGATTCTGCAATCTGGCCTCATTTGCCCTTTGCACCTCATCGCGGGTCGGATACAATTCCGTCGGCTCGAACCCGTCTTTATACTCAACGGTCCTTTCCAATGCCTTGAACTTGGCTACTATCTCAGGGCTCATTTCGCCATACCGCAACGCGTTCAGCATGTCTATAAACTCTGTGTCGCCCTTTTGCCGGAATACCTCAGTCAGAAGCACAGTGGTATGTATAGCCGCTTTGAAACAATCAGAGTTGAAACACAGGTCTCGGCTTTTCACGGGCGGAAGCTGGAAAAAATCCCCCGTCAGTACCAGCTGAATGCCCCCGAACGGCTTGCCAAACTGCTCCATCACGTTTCTGCCTATTTTGTCCAGAGTGGAAAGCAGCTTCGAGTCCAGCATGGAGATCTCGTCAATGATCAACACACGCGTATTCAGCCACCGTTGTCTCACATCCTTCTTGTTCTTTACGCGGTTCACCAGGGCGCCGATAGAATCTGTTCCCAGGCCTATTCCAGCCCAGCGGTGGATCGTCTGGCCCCCAATGTTTACAGCGGCTATACCGGTTGGAGCTGTCACTGCGACTGCCGACGAACCGTACTGGATTTGCAGGCGGCGGATGATTTCTCTCAGCACAACTGATTTACCCGTTCCGGCACTCCCAGTGAAGAAGACGTTGCGATGGTCCTGGCATACTAGTTTCACCACTCTCTGCTGTTCTTTGCTGAGCGAGATGTTGGATTTTGATGTTTCCAAATCCTTGATGTTCAGTTCCTCTTTTACCTGCCGGTTGTTTCGGAACATGCGCTTTCTGTCCAGTTTCTGCCGTTCCAGTTCTTGGGCCGACATCCAAGGAAACTTGCGTTTCTGGTCCTCCAGCCCTGCCACATGAGTGCTGGAGGTTCGGTTGACTTCGTTGCCGCTTTTCTGGCGGAACAGTCTTTCTGTGCTTTCAGTAGCAATGGAGTGGCGATCTCGCAGATATACCTTTTCAGCTGTTGTCCGAGCTTGGGATCCGCCCAGGAACTCAACTGTGGTCTGATGAGACCAGTCGCTCACTCTGTCAATAGTCGGAGTGTGCAGAAGGCCTAAATGTGGAGTAGGTTTGGCGCCAGAAGGGGCAAAGGAGGAGTAGGAAGAAGATGATGATGCGGGTGAGGAAAAGGATTTCATTGCTCTGGGATCTGAACTGCTGGAGGCTTTTGGGTCTGAACTTTTCTTGAGGGAGGCAAACGGGAGTTTCATTTGCTTGCTGGCTCCCGAAGATGCCGAGCGGGCCACATTGCCCTGTTTGGGTTTTTGGTCGGCAGTTGCCTTCTCGAGCGCCCGATGGAGCATTTTGGCTGCTCAGTGAGTGGGCGACTTATTTGTATCACAGGTTTATCCTGTCGCTGTAGAAAGGTGGGAGATGCGAGGGATGGGAAGAGACAGATCTTTTTGGTCAGATCATCATAAACAACCATATGTGGTTTATGGGCCAAAACTGCTGTGCAGATCTCGGTTTGGGATCTAATAGGGACCAATTGGCAAATGTCTGAGTATTTTCCTTATATCAGTGAGTGAGGGGAGACATTATTGTGCTTTGTCTATTGTTATGAGGAAAGCAGCATTGTACGTGTTTTGATGTTTGGCCTTGACGCGTAAATGAACGTGTATGTGCTGCGAGGATGAGGGAACCTGTTATGGGATGATAAGATGTGGACATCTGTTTTGGGACACTGAAAATTCGTGTCACGTGAGTGCAGGGAAATCAGTACGAAGATCGGCGAGAGGTAAATAAAAAGAGTAGATAATAATGAATATTAGCAGATTTTGGATGTTCACCGGTTTATCTTTGGTATTATTGCAGAGGCAATTTGTAGCATGCATTCGTTTGTTTGAGGCGGGGGCGTTTCAGTGAGGGACGGGAGAGGGGGGGGCTTCTTAGCTAAAGACTGGAGACATGAAACATAGGAATGTCTAGTCGTACCGGGGTGAATGTATGTCTCCAGAAAACCACAAAAATTGTAAATTTGTTAGTGTTGCCCATTGGAAGAAAGGAATGGCGACAGAATGCTGGAAAAGCTGTCCACTACATTCTGTTTCACTAGCAAGGTCGAGAAAGTGTGTGTCAGGGCTGCCAGCTTGCGAGTGTGATCCTTACTGATCCTGAGAGGCTCTTTGCTGGCAGGGTCAACAAATCTCAAAGAGCAGCTGACTGAAGAGACCGGCTCTCCAGTGACAAACCCGTTGCCTGTGAATGATATGCTCCAAGTCAATGAAGCAGACAGGACACGTGATTTCTGAGAGTGTGAGGGTATGTAGACTGTCAAAGTCGGTTTGTCTCTGAGAAGAACAGTGAGGTACTCGGGAGTGAAAGAGCTTCCGTTGAGTTGAACAAAGGCGGTCTTAGACTCCATCACCCTGATCTCCAGTTTGGATCCATACAGGTCCAGAATGCTCCTCCACGTCTCAATGCGTTGACTGACAAGTCTCCCATACTGTATAAGACCGTAGAAACATCTCGTGATGTCCAGATCCAAAGAGCAATGGGCAAGAAAGTCGCCCAAGTCGGGTTCACACCAAGGAGAGGCATTGAGGGTGGTGCGCAGTCGTTTTAGTTTCCTGCTTTTCACTACTATCTCAAAACTCACTGTGGCATCAACCATAACGATTGTACCTTTTGGTAGTCTCTCTGAGGTATAATGGGGAACTTCCTGGTTATAAACGGTCAGCTGAACCACATAACACTGGACACGTTCTTTTGTTCTTTTGTTTACCTTCACATCTGTCGACATATGCCGTATTCGCACATCCTTGCAGAAGTACCGGAGGCGCTCCAAGTCAGACTCATCCACAATAAACTCCTGTGGTATGCTGCCCAGCTCGAGGATACTCTGCATGTCTGTCGATCGGCTGGTGTTATGTGAGATCAGCTTCTCAATCAGCTCAGGAACTATGGGCACTTGAGACTGGTCGTCTTTTGCCAGATCGCTTGGGGTTATATCCTTCGACTTCTGTAGTCTGGACAGAAACTCCCCTCTTTCCTGTTCTCTTTCTTCTTTGAGATCCTTTATTCTTTGCTCCCAGGCCTCTGCTTCCTTCTTTAGAATGGCGACCTGCTGCAGAAGCCCCGCCCGCTCTTCCTCGAGCGCCAATGCCTCCTTCATAGATTCATCAAGATCTTCAGTTCGGGCATAGTTTGCCTCTTCAGTTGTGGCTTCTTTTGTTTCTGGTTCCTTTTCCCCTTCTCTTGAACTATTCAACTCTGCAGCTGGTTTTGAAGACTCTTCTGCATTAAAACTGGCAGACTCCAGCGGTTTGCCGTTTGTCTCTGTGGCATTCATACTACTCACTAGACTGTCTATTTCCGTCAACTTGCTCACATTTGTTGTGATCTGAGTTTGGGAAATATTCAGTGCTAGTTCATCTTCACTCCGCATTGAGCTCAGATTAAGCGTAGGGGAGTCGAAACCTGGCGTTCCCAGGTGTATTTGCATTGCCTTCAGTGGCTGTGTTCGGGAAGGGGGTTGAGGAGATGTTTTCTTAGTTTGCGGGGCTTCGGACTTTCCAGCATCGGAAATCAAATCAGGATGAGAATTTGATTCTAATGGCTCTGAGTTAGGCAGCTCGGGTTCCCCTGCGTCCCCCGGCTCCACAGGCGCAGAATCCTCTGTATCTTCCTGATCAACAAAAAGATCTTTCCCATCATTGTATCTCGTTCCGATGGTCGTTTTCCGTTTCAGTGGGGACGAGCTGTGACTATGAGGCTCTTGAGACACCATCAGCTGTTTATCAGGAGACGAGACTGGCAGTCCTTTAGCGTTCTTGATGGAGCGCAGATGTCTCAATTGGGAATCATCCATTTCCACTGAAGATGCCGCGATTTTCCTCCTTTTGGTCCCCGAGGAACCCACCCCCACATGGGCCGGATCGCTTATCGGATCAGACATCTCGCGGCTGGAAAAGATTCACTGGGATCTCCGGTGTCTTTAGCCTTGCTTCTGTGCAATGCATTGAGCACTGTAGTAATTGGGCTATCGCTCGATGTAATCCCCGAGTCAGTCATGTTGATTTCAGCATCAATATGGTGGCAAGTTAGTAGAATTGCAGCATTCAAACGATGAGAAGTTTATGTAGTATATCAATATCGGAATCGACGCGTCCCGCATTCTGACCTTCGGGTCTCACTTCAGAGTGAGTTTCCCGGAACTTGTCTGACTGACCCTCCGGGGCCTTCTGGAGATGTTGAAATTTACTGTGTCTACTGGAGGCTCAATATGAATAAATGAATGAGTAGATGTTTGAGATTGAGAGGAGGTATTGTTGCGCTTTGGGCCGATCATCGTACAAGGAAGAAATTTGTGATTGTAGTCTGTATCTTGTTGCTTGAGGATCCGAGGCATAGTTCAAGATGGGACGCAACAGCACGCCTGAACTGAAGAAGGTATGGGAAAAGAGAAGAGACTGGGAAGGGGTTGTCGAGGTAGATTGAAGCTGGGGAGTGCTCAAAAAGATTGTTTAGTTGGAGAGGACTAACTGACCATTTAGTATATGGACAAGAAGCTGTTTATTCAGCTGAATGGGTCTAGGAAGGTAACGGGAGTGCTGCGGGGATACGATGTAAGTGGCAGTAGAGAAAGTTGATGGAAATTGTGGCTACGGAGAGGAAGGCTTTGGACTGACATAAATCTCTTCCAGGTATTCTTGAATTTGGTGCTGGATGAGGCCGTTGAGGAACAGAAAGATGGAAACAAAGTGAAGATTGGCACAGCTGTAAGTCGATGGTGATGCTGTTAGAAGAGAGGAGGAGAATGAGACGAGGATGGCATGCTAATGATTGCTTTCTACAGGTTATTCGTGGAAATTCCGTGGTGATGATGGAGGTAAGTTCATCCGAGGGATTGAGTGTATCGAGTATATCAGGAATTCCATGAACTCCTGATTCCTGAGATGCTAGAACTCATCAACTAACATGGCGACAGGCATTGGAGCGTATCTGATCGACATACGACATTAACAATGGGATGAAGGACGGGAACAACAACATCTATTTGCAAACGTGTACTATAACAGATTCAATCATCGATTTTTGCAAGATAGAAAGATCTAGTCTTGCCCCAGTAAAGCAATTCTGGACTTCCAGGGAACTATTGAGCCTTTACTTCAGCATCACAGCCGCACAGCCATCTCGTTACCTTCCTTCTTGTACCCACATTTCTCGTAAAATGCAACATTGTGGTCGGAGCAGTCCAGAATGACCTTGTAGCAGTTTCTCTTCTTTGCAATCTCAGTCAAGGCGTGAATCAACGTGATGCCCAGCTTCTTGCCTCTTTGCGATTCCGCCACGGCGATGTCCTCAATATGGCCAATCTTCCCACAGTTGTGAATGAGCTTGCGTTCTATCAGCACAGTACCAACAGCAACAACTGCGCCACCCGTTTCTTCAATCACAGTTGTAAAGTACACATCTTGTTTGCTTTTCCAGTACTGGAACACCTCAGTGAACGCCGCCTCGGAAACATCCCCAACAACAGTGAGTCCTCTGAGACAATCTAAAACACCTTTGCTGTAATCTGAAAGCCGAATCGGGCGTATTGTGTATCCCTCGGGCAGCCTACTCAGAACTGCTGGTGACAGCTCTAAACCAGTAAACAATGAATCATCTGCCATGACAATGCCTTTGAAGTTTGCCTCTCAAGTCGTGTGATTTCCTTCACTCAGGCCTCCGTGCTTAGATGTCCATACTAACAGCAGTATACCTCATCAGTCATCACTTTCGTTGCTTCAATTCTATGTTGGAACTTCATCTCCCTCCCATATCCTCCTCAGCGGAGCAGATGTCGGCCTGCCCCATTAAAGGGCTGACAGATTTAGGCAAGAGGAGACGCGATGTTGAGAATGTGGCTGTGGAAGCTGGTTTCTGGGGTGCAGGAACACCCCTCTGATATAAGTGGTCGACTTGGTCTAATTCTTCTTTCTAACTCTCTGGAGACATATCCTCATACCCTCAGTAATGTTTATTTCATTTGAATGGTGCTCCTAATCACCACTCACATCAGAGAGCAAGATAGACGATTCTTACTTACTAGGTATGTATATGCATGAGATGCATATCGCTACATACTATTACATATTCTGACGAACTAATACAAGCGGCGCCCCTTGTTGATCATCAGTGTAGATTATATGAATGAGTTGGAGCAAATGATGGCTTTCCTATTGTCTGCATGAAGCCTAAAGACTTGAAGCAGCTGCCCGATATGTGATATGTACTAAGTCCATGATTGCAACGACAATGACAGTGGGAAGGCGTATGGAGATTTAGGAGATCGCTGAGACGCCCTCTAACCGTTCAGCATGCACCTCATTCTCGACAATCGAGCCTCGCGCTTCGAGGTTGGGGAATGTTTTCATCTCTGGTGCACTAGCTCTGTTCTCGCGATAAATGTCTCCGACGGCGGTTTCTGAATCCTCAGCCTCTCAACGAAGGTCTCTCTTTTTGAGCTTATCTGATGAAACTGGTACGTCAGAGCCGGGTACATCGCCTACTTTGCAGTCTGAATCTTCTACGCGGTTGATTTGCGAGGCAAGTGAATTCAGGAACCGCGTATACGTTCTTTTCAGAACACAGCTTCAGCTTCTTTACTGGCAATGACTTCTCTATCTCAAGCCGACAACTCTTTCACTCGGTCACTGCTTATGAACCCATCAAGACTAGAATTACTCCTTATGCAAGGCTTGCATACTGTATGCATATATATGCCGAATATATATGCAGAATAGTTAAGTACATCCTTCTTCTTTGGAACGGCCAGTGTGGAGTTTCACAGTTGCGTCTGATGTTCCTCACTGTATTGCTATCTTTCCATAGCTCTCAGAGACACTCAACTTTTGTCAGTGAGTGCTCACTCTAAAAACCATCATTTCTCAGAATCTCAACTACTACTCCAGTACCATCTGAACGTTTCTCACTTTCCCACCCTACACCACATCACATCTCATCGCATCGGGAACGCGTCGCTTAGTC
Source organism: Sporopachydermia cereana (assembly GCA_030561065.1). NCBI lineage: Eukaryota > Fungi > Ascomycota > Sporopachydermiomycetes > Sporopachydermiales > Sporopachydermiaceae > Sporopachydermia > Sporopachydermia cereana. The sequence continues at coordinate 6,805 of JAKTWI010000419.1, read as the reverse complement.
CTCGCGCTCACATTACGTACAGCTCTTCACCCCATCACATGTACACACTCCTGCCTACTAAAGTTTCCCCAATGTCACAACCTTAATAGAGCAGCGTAAAGGGGTGTCTGTGTAATTGTTCCAGCTCCATCGTTTGTGCCTTTGAGCCAGATCCAGACCAGCGCACAAACGTCTCCCATTGTGGTTCCTCGGAGGTGACACATTGGCTGTTAATAATGACGGCAATTACTAGACGTGAACAACATTCCAATATCCAATATATCAATACATACTGAAAGGCTGAAACTTCAGTTGAGAGTCCACTCAGAGCTTTCAGATGATACTCCGTGTGCTGATTGCTGAGAATTAATATCCGGCGGCAGAGCAGGTGTTTGCTGATACACAGGGTGATACCCTTTGGTATGAAGCCCTTTGCGCGGTCAGGGCAATAGATGGGCTCTATGATCAAGAAGATTCGGATCATGGGACTACACCGCCGCCGGCATCGGCAACTGGTGGTGTTGACGTGCCTGGTGCTCATGGTGGTGTTTGTTCTGCACCGAAACCACTGGACGCTTCCTCTATCTGAGCAGGCTTTGGATCGCTTCAGTCATTTGGACTTAGGCAGCAGTAACGGTGGAGACGGAGCGGCTGCAAAGACAAGCGATGGGGGGCCGCAGTCGTTGGAAGTAGAGAAGTCTATTGAAAGGCTGACGAAGCTGCAAATGGAGGAACAGGAGGAGAACGTGCAGGCACAAGATCAACAGGCTGGCTCTGGAGATCTGAAAGAAGGGCTTCCTTTGCGACAGAAACTGAATACATTGAACAAAGAGCTTCCAAAGCCGGCGGCGGAAGAAATCCCTGGAGCCCAGGGGAATGTGCAGATTCCACCATTTGCCACAGAAGAAGACCTGGAAGCACTCAATGTCAAAAAATTGGAGGGAGGTCTCCTTCGACACGAGGATGACTACAAAGCCGGAGGCAGCGCCTCCTCTCGGTCGAAAATGGTGAACCAGGGATTACCAAAGGAGCCAGAGAGAGAGCACCCCAAAATTCCTGCCGACAAAAGCAAAAACCAACACAACAGCCTTGACAGTACTTTAAAACCGGGCGGCGGCAGAAACTCTGGTTCGCGGATGAAGGAGTCTGGCAACCTGGTGGAATCGATAGACTCCCCTGGATCCTCACAGAAATCTGACGGCACCTTGAGACTATTCATTGATTACCCGTTCCTTGGCCACGAGGTAGGAAGTGCACGGCAGGAAGGTAAAATCCGCGAAGGCAAATCTAAAATTTCTTTTCCAGGCAGAAGGAAAGATAAGTATCCTGTGAAGGTGAAGTATCCGCTGCCAGAAAGTGTGGCTGACGAGTCGTTTCCTGCGATTCAAGCAGGCACGGCGCAGTTAAAGAGGTCTAAGGACAAAGAAAAACTAGATAGAATCAAGGCTGCATTTGAATCTAGCTGGAGTGTCTATAAGAGGCATGCTTGGGGACATGACGAAGTGCTGCCTCTCTCGAAACAGGCGCGAGATCCCTTTGCTGGCTGGGCTGTGACAGCAATTGACTCATTGGATACTTTAATTCTGCTAGGGATGACCGACGACGTGAAGAAAGTCATAGAGTTGATCGAAACAATTGACTTCTCAACTACTTATCGGGAGTATATCCCACTGTTCGAGACTACTATCCGGTGCCTTGGAGGACTTATCTCGGCCTATGAGCTGACTGACGGCAAATTCCCTGTTCTGCTAACGAAAGCCCAGGAGCTCGGAAACTTTTTGATGGGTGCGTTCGACACTCCAAACAGAATGCCTCTTTTGTACTACAGGTGGAAGGAAGAGGAATTTTCAAAGAAGCGGCTGGCTTCAATTGAGGCCACTCTGTCTGAGTTTGGTAGTCTGTCCTTGGAATTCACCAAACTCTCCCAGCTGACTGGCGACGACACGTACTTTGATGCCATCCATCGGATAACTTCGCTCATGGAAGAAGCAGCACCTCAAATGAACATCCCGTATCTGTTCCCGAACACAATGGATATCAGCGGCTGTGAACTGATTCCCAAAGCAGAGGCTGAGAAAAATCCCAATGCGTTTTTGATTGGTCATAAGAACTCGATTCGCGGGGCCACCAAAAACGGTTACTGTGAACCAGCTGGTGTCAAAACCAGTCAGACACGGTTTGCCGAAAGGTACGGCATGGGAGGCTTGTCTGATTCGTTCTACGAGTATCTGGCTAAGGAGGCTTACCTGCTTGGAAAGTCAGACATTAGTAGCCAGTATGCCACGTTATACAAACGAGCCATAGACCAGGCTAAGAAGTTCATACTTTTCCAGCCTACTTTACCAGGATCCCCTGATATTCTTGTTCCAGGAGTGTCAGAAATCTCACTGGGAGCGCTGGCGAAAAACCACAGAAAGATTCCTGTTGTGAGAAAGGGTTTCGTGGAGCATTTGGGCTGTTTTCTAGGCGGAACTGTTGCGCTGGGATCTAAGTTCCTCAATAGACCAGAGGACCTGGAGTATGCTGAAAAGTTGACTGAAGGTTGTGTCTGGCTTTATGACCATACTCCTACAGGCATAATGCCGGAGTACTTCAAACTGGGAATATGTGATGACGACGGTTTGGGATGTAACTTTGACGTGGCGGCAGAGAGAGAGTACATCTTGAAGTCAACGGCCGCTGTCGAAGAACCTCAAGAAGATGATGGTTCCTTGGGCTCGGAAGCAGGATCTAAGACCTCAAGGGAGGAACACGAGCAGTCCTTGCCTCTCCAGAAACGTGAAGACTCTGAGGATTCGACTGAAGATGAAGTCACTAGAAAGAAGGACTTCAACGAGGACGTTTCCGATGAGGTCACAGGCCAATCAGGCACCAAAGATAGCACCGGTGGACGACTGAAGCTTCCCAAAATTGATCTCTCAGTGTATTCCGTTGCTCGTGAACCACTCAACTCCAAAGCCCAACAAATTCCTTTGGTATTTGAAGACAACTCGGAAAATGAGGAACCGCGATGGCCTAACGGAGCGTACGATACCCCGGTGTGGATGAGAGAGATCAATCCGAAGTATGGCCTGCGCCCTGAAGCTATCGAGAGCGTCTTCTATATGTATCGTATTACTGGGGACAAAAAGTGGCAAGAGAAAGGCTGGAGAATGTTTCAGAGGATAGAAAAATACTGTCTAGCGAGCACAGGAGCGTACGCCTCGCTGAGGGATGTGACTAATACGGTTACGCAAGGTGACAGAGCCCTGAAGGACGAAATGGAGAGTTTCTGGCTTGCTGAGACTCTAAAGTATTTTTATCTTTTGTTTGAAGATGCCGACGTCTGGAGTTTGGACAAGTTTGTTTTCAACACGGAAGCACACCCATTTTACCGCTTTGGTCTGCAAGACACATCCCTCAAAGCGCCTGTTCTCAAGTCATCCTCAGGTGCAGGCGATCCGGATCAGGAATATGTCTCTTTTCTTGATGCCAATCATGATCCCAACTTCAAGTCTCCCTTCAGAAAGATGGACCTTTCTGAAGGCCCCGTTGATGATACCTTCCATGATGATGAGCTGGTTCCGGAAGCTTCAGAAGAGCCGGTGGAGAAGTCAGGAAATACCAATGAAAAAGTAGTAGATGAACAGCTGAAAGTGAAAGGACCTCAGGACAGCTCTTCTATCTCTTTTTCCGACAAAGAGACGATAGAAAAGTACAATCAACAGAAAGAGGAGGAGCTGAAAAAAGGAGTCTCTCTTCTCAAAACAGAAAAAACGAAAGAATCTGGGGAAAAGGGCAAATCAAAGATTGTCGATGAAGCGGAGGCTGTGAATGTTGAGAGTGATGCAAAATAATCAATTTTTCTTGAGTTTTATACTGTTATGAAATAAGGTGGCAGGATACGAAGGAAGGTTGCAGAAATACAGTCCGGTTAGTTGACTCGGTGATGAAGACAGTGTGCACTTTGTAGAGATCACGAACCTTAGTGTGAGGTTGTGAATCGATTTTTCATCTACCAGCAGGTTTTTGAGAGCGTCAAGAGAAGTAAAACATCCTTTCAATTCTTAGCCTTATAAGATGTGACTGCAAATTCAATAGCAGCCTTATAGCCATAGACACCCAACCCGACAATACATCCAACAGCAATGTCGCTAAGGTAACTCACATGGCGAAAAGCCTCCCGCGCATGAACATTGGTGATATGAACCTCAACCAACGGCAGAGAAACTCCCAGAATCGCATCCCGAATGGCTACTGATGTGTGTGTGAAGGCGCCGGCATTGATGATCAGAAAGTCGTATTTCGGCACTCTGACTCCGTCTACGTCAATCATCTGCGTTTTCGTCTCGTGAATTTTGTTGATGATTTCCCCTTCAATGTTCGACTGGAAGTAGTCCAAAGTAGCTCCGAGCGATTCAGCCTGCGCTTTGGCTGCCTTCTCTATATCAGCCAGAGTCGTCGTTCCATATTTTTCTGGTTCCCGGGTTCCCAGAAGGTTGAGATTGGGGCCGTGTATAAGAAGTATTCGGGATGCCATGATGAGTTGGTGGTGACGCAAGCTTTCGGTAAAGGTTAGGCAACTGTTTGATTAACTAGCTGCCGATTCTATTGGGATGTGATGCAAGCTTGAGTATGAAATGAAACATGATAGTTGGTGGAATGAAGCAAGGATAGATCAACAAATTGTAGCAGGGAAATTGATTGAGAGACCCTCAATGTGCCCTAAGATCATGTGATCTGCTGCAGAATTTAGTGACTAGTCATCTAGTTGTGTGCCAGATCATGTGACCTGCCACAGGGAATGTGGGGCATGATGAAAGAGAAGCGAGGCATTAATTCAATAGCTACTGTCTCACAAAGCTGAAGGACCTATATAGTTCTCTATTTCATGAATTACATACAATGAGTCCTATCATTCTTCTTTCAATGCCTCCTGAAACTCCTCTTTGGCTGACTCAGAAGCGTAGTCAGGTCTAGGCAGCTCGAAAGCTGCCGTTGTTCTTCCATATGTGATACCCCCAAGCCGGCTCACGGATTTGAGCTTAGCCGGATCCAGGATGTTCCTCTGATCGTTGATAACATCCTCACGGACATGGAAATTCACTCCCTCAAGGATGCAAAGTCGGCCTGTGAGCAGATCAGGGTCGTTTTTTGAAAACCACTCGTGAGTATGGACCAGTTTAGCTTCCACCGAGAATGCAGACTCGGCCACATGCTCTGGTTTGACCAACCGACTTGGCGCCGGCGTCAAACCAGACAGTTTCCACTCATCTACTCCGTGAGGCGCGTTGATACTGCAGTAATTGGCAGCTCTGTAATCTGTTAGTACTTGAACATACCCCTATTAGCAGCAAAAGCTAGTACAGCACGGCAACTCACTCAATAAACCACTCAGAGATAATATTTATAGTAGCCTCTCCTGTCTCAATCAGGTTTCTGCAAGAGTCCTTGGGATTGGCTCTGCCGCTAGTGAAACCAACAACAAACATCGGCGGATCGTGATTCACCATAGTAAAGTACGAGAAGGGAGCCAGATTGCGCTCACCTTCTTTTGAGACAGTAGACAAGAATCCAATCGGACGAGGGGTGATCGCAGAGATCAGCAGCTTGTAGTTATCAATGGGATTTCTTCCCACAGCAAAAGGATCAAGCTCCACCTTCTTGTGCTCCTTCCAGGACTCATCATTGGCACCCGATCCCACTTTCCAGTCGCAGTCCACTGTTTGGGTATAATGCCATCCCACTTCTTTCTCAAAAGGCGGTCTGGAGGCTTCGACTTTCTTGAAGTCGGGCTAAGGATGAAATGAGTTAATTTTCATACTCTAGAACAGTCAGGAGCAATAAGTTCTCCTCTTTGAATTTCCATCTCTCTCAACTTCTTGTCTCCCCAATTTTCACCAATATCCACCATCTCCTCAAACAAACTTACATGGGGGTTCCGTTTCACTTGAGCCTCCAGGCCAAAGCGAATATCTTTCTCGTTGCTCATTTTCAGTAAGGATTGATTTCTATAATACCTCCTGGACTTCACAGAAGCAAAGCCAGCCCAACTATACCTCAATTCACCACTGACTGTGTATACTTCCGGTTGCGTTCTCTTCCACAGCTTGGTGATGACCATCAACACTTGTATATCTTGACAGATCTGTCCTTCTGTCGTTCTATTGTTTCTTTCATCAACAAACTATCCAATAGCTCAAACTCATGAAAGGATAAAATGATCTTCAAAATCAATTTGGAGACCCGCAAGAGATAAAAACTCATTTATTCCGCCATATCTATACAACAGAGAGCAACAGACCCCCGCAATAAAGTTCAAAATGTGGGGATGTCCTGCGATGGAAACGGATGCAGTTCGCTGGGGGACTATATGGTGCCGAAAGGGTGCCAGAAGGGACGGATATGTGATTAGTGAGTTAACTTTGGGAAGGTAATTGAGGTGGTTCTCGGTGTGCCTCCATGATTCAATTGTACTCGGTATGTAATAATATGATGGCCAATTGATGGTCAATTGTATGACAGATGTGAGGATGGGAATTGAGTCAAAGACTCGATATCTGATTACATGATCATAAATATGTGCCCAGATGTGTTTGAAGATGTGGGGAGTATTTGATCAGCCAGGGGGTTCTCTGCTGTTGGGTTGCAAGGTTATGTTTTGTTATATTGCAAACTTCTCATGCTCATAATTTGAGTGTATACCGCTGTTCCTGGGGTCTTTTGCTCAGGCGTTTGCCGGTCGGAAGTGAGCCGATTATGGGGAAGCGGCCATCGGATAAAGGATTGCTTGTTTCGGAAAAAGGTTTCGGCAGCATCGGATAAATGTTGTGCGGAGAGTGATGGA
>JAKTWI010000417.1:0-14328 GCA_030561065.1 Sporopachydermia cereana | reverse complement strand
GGAGCCGCCGGAGCCGCCGGATGTGCCGAGTTCGGCCCGCCCGTTCCGCTTCCGCCCGCCCCGCTTGCCCCGCCTGCCCCGCTTACCCCACTTACCCCACTTCCCTCTTCCGCGTCGGCATCTTTCATTTCTGTGTCACTCCCGCCGTCCTCCGCTTTCGCCGCGCCGGCCCCCTCCTCCGCCAGCTTCCGCTCGGCAGCATCAAACCACGCCGCCTCCGACACAATGTCCCACTTCAGCGGCGGCGCACACTTCTCCAGCCGAATCACCTCCGAAATACACTCGGCAAATATCTCGGGACTACGAATCACATCCGACACCCGCGCATTCAGCACGTCCAGCAAATGCGCCTTGGCCACCGGTTTCTTCTCCGACAGTCCTAAAAAGGACCGCAAATTGGCATAAATGAGCCGCCGCACCGTGTCGGGCGTCTCCATTATATTCCGCAGCAGCAGCATCGTCAGCCCCTGCAGGTTTGATATTCCCAGCCATTTCGGGAACCGCAGAGCCGTCGTCAGCAGCGCCCGAATGACTCCCGAGCCGAAAATCTCCAGCGTGAGGGAGAAATCCCGCGTGTAGAAACACAGCGCCCGCGCCACCGCCACCGCCAACCCGGGCCGCTCAAACTCGGTATATCCGAGCAAGAACTGCAAAACGCGCCGGCGGCCCTCGGGCGGAATTTCCAAAACGGGTTTGAACTCCTCCAGCGCCATTTTGATATCCAGCGGCTCGTACTTCGGCAAAATGGAACCCGCCAGCACCCGCTCCAGTATTTGCAGCATATCGGGAACCCATCGGCGGCTCCGGTTGCTCGGCTCCAGTAACCCAAGCAGCATATCCAATAACGGGTCCAGCGACGGCTGGCACGCCTCCCAAAACGCATGCGACTCCAGCAGCAGCGACAGCAGCTTCAGCAGCACGGAAAACGCCGGCTCGGCTTCCGCCCGCGCCGGGTCCAGCCGCGCCAGCCGCTCCAAAATCTGCTCCGGCACGTCCCGCCCGCTCGGCCCGCCGGCCCCGCTCGGGCCGAGGTTCCGCGGGGCAAGAAAATCATGCAGCAAGTACTTGTGCAGCTCAAACACGGCCCCCGTGCGCAGCTGCACCAACGTCAGGAACGCCGACACAAGCGCCGGCTTGCGGGCCGCCAGCGCCTCCTCCAGCTCCCGCACCGTCCGCATATTGCCGAATTGGGCCGGCACCGGTTCCAGCGCCGGCTCCGGCAGCGGGTCGGCCGCCAGTGCCGCGCCGACCTCCGAGCCGAAATATACCGGCAAGGCCTGTTTGCCGAGGTCCAGGAACGTGCGGGCCGACTCGGGGGACTCCACGCCTTTGGCCACCAAATGCTCGGTGGCGGCTTCCGCCGGCCGGCAGTCCTGCCACGTGATGCGGAACATTGTGCCGAGGTCGGGAACGGAGGCGCGGTCTTCCGAGCCGAAGCCGACCGGATGGTACAGTGGCCCGGCCAGGTCTATAAGCGCCCCCAGTATTTGTGGCGAGGCGCGGGCCGCCGGCACTTCCGTCTCGGCTTTGCCGTCGGAGGTTACAAACACGGCATCAACCAATCCCAGCACCACAAACCGCATTTGCGTCGCCAGCACGGCCCGCAAAGGCGGCATCGGCTGCCCGCCGTACAGCATTGCCGCCAAATCGTCAAACGCCGCCGTCGGATCCTGCAGCGACGCCTCCAGTATTGTGGCAATGCGGAGGACGGTAAAATATTCCGTGGCGGGCGGGTCGTCTCGGGTCGGCAATTCGTACTCTTCCGTTTCGTCCAGGGACCGGTGCCGCTGGCCGAAGCGGGGCAGCAGGGAGAGGAGAATTTGCCGCAGGGATACGTATCCGCCGTACTGAAGGAACGCCGCTCCGCACAAGCCTTCCAGCTGTTCCGTACGCTTAGTGAGCAGGAAGCGGCTGCACGTGAGGATGATGAGGTACCGAGCCGCGGAGCGGGCAATGTGGGAGGCGGGGTAGGCGGGGGCGGGGGTGAGTGGGGGGGCGGGGTTGGGGGAGGGGAAGTAAGTGGGGGCGGTGAATATGGAGTCGGGGTCAGTGGGGAGGGCAACCATAGAATCCTTAGTCGCCACAAGCGCAGTGACGGGCTCGGCCAGTTCGGCCGGTTCCGAGGGTTCCGAGGGTTCCGCTTCCATCGGCTCAGCCGTCGGCTTTCCCGCTTCCGTCGCTTCCGCCTCCTCCTCGGCATATTCCGCCACCAGCCCCGCCAGCGCCTCGGCAATTTCCAGTGTGGCCCGCACCGTCGCCTTGCGGACCAGCCAGTTGGACAAAATGGTGTGTCCGCTCAGCTGCGATTTCACCAGTGCCGAGAAGATCCGCGACACGTACGCGTAGCACGCGGCCAGCGAGCAGCGCACGGCGCGGAGGTCCCGTTGGTGGGATGTCAGATTAAGTTTGCGCCCCGCCGGTTTAGCGGGGGCGGGGGCGGGGGCGGGGGAGGGGTTGGAGGGGTCGGCGGGGTCTGCGGGGTCAGCTGGGGCGGGGTCAACGAGGGCGGGGTTTGCCGGCGGGCTGACGGCATACCGATTGTACGCCGCAAAGTCGTCGCTCAGCGGGCAGTAAGTCTGCTCACGCATCTCGGCGTCCAGCGGCTGCCGCAGTTCCGCCTCTTCCCGCACACATCGACCCAGCAGCGCGCTTAGCTGGGCGAAAAACGCCACTTCGGGGCCGAAATTGTGCGTGTGGAGGAGGAAGTACCGCTGGAACGTGGCCTGCGAGTTTGTGGCCAGCGGGTCGCAGAACAGTTCTGTGGCGGCACACAGCATGCCGGCCACCCGCTGCAGGCTGCCCAAAACAGCTTTCCGTTCCGCTGCCGCCGCGGGGCTCGTCCCAAAAAGGAAATACGCCGCGGGGCCGGCGGGGCCGGCGGGGTCGGCGGAATCGGGACGGAACTGCAGAAACGGCGCCAGCGCCCGCAGCTCCGCCACCAGCGGGTCAACAACTGCCGCCACCGCCTCGGGCGTCTTCTGCTCCACCACCAGCTTGCCGATCACCAAAAGGGAGTAAACGGCGTGGGAGTGGAGGTAGTCGTGAGGCGCATTAGGCAGCCAAAACAGGCGGAAGAAGTCGGGAAGGGAAAGCAGCTCCACAAAGATGGGTACCTGCGAGCGGGATTTCAGCACGGCAAGGAGAAGAGACGTGATGTGCTCAAAGAAGTAGGATTCGGGATGAGAGTCCCAGGCGTATTTCGGGTAGGGGGCGGAGGCGGAAGTGGCGGAAGCCGAGACGGAAGGAACAGCAGCCGAGGGGTTCAGTTCGGATGTTCCGACAGGTTCGGATGTTCCAGTTCCGGCTCCTTCAACTATTCCGGCAGTTCCGGCACTTTGTCCCGTCTCTCCCGTTTCGGATATATCCGCCATTTCGGCTCTTTTGCCGTTTTCGGCACCTTCCGCGTCCGCCTCCCCCTCCTTCTCGCCCTCCTCACCAAACACCCTCTCCGCCCTTTTCACCAGCATCGGCACAGTTGCCGCCACCTCCGACATCACCGCCGTCTTCAGCGCCGGATAGTGCCGCACCAGCTCCTCCAGCGTTTTGCCGATCGGCGCCGAAGCGCCGGCCTCGGCAATGGCCCGCGCCGCCGCATCCTCCGTCAACACGGCAAAATACTCATGCAGCAGCGGGCCCTCCTGCACCGCCCGCAGCGCCTCCGCATTCAGGCACAGCGCCCCGACAACCTCCAAATACGCCAGCACCACATCCCCATTCGGCAGCAGCAGCCGCCGCGGGTCCCGCATGACCTGCTCCACCGTTCCGGCCTCGTGCAGTATCGGATATGCCGTCGGCTCGTTGTGGATAATAGCCGCGACGGTGTTGAGGGTGGCGGTGATCACAGCCGAGCCGAACGCGGCCGGCTCGGCCAGTATGCGGTTGATGGCGCCGAGGACGGGGGAGTCAAACAGGTTCCGCATGCGGTCGGCGCCGGCGTTGATTTGTACCAGCCGCAGGACAAACTTGATGAGGATTTTGAGGCGGATGGCCCGCCGGTAGGGGATCTGGTAGTCTACTACGGAATAGCTCGGCTGCTGGTGCGGGGCGGCCATGCGGCGGGCCGTTTCCACTTCTGTGCACACCATGGCGACCAGGTCGGCGATGCCGCCGGCGTTGACAAAGCCGTCGAGGGCCGGGGCGGCGGCGGCGTTGCGCATGTCGGTGGTGATGAGCGTTTCTGTGGTGAGGACGGCCATTGTGGCGGTGCGGATGTGCCGGTCGGCTTGGCGCGCCAGCTGCTGCAGGAGGGGCAGAATGCCGGCCTGGTAGATAAGGTTGCCGAAATACATGTTGGCGGCCAAGTTGCGCACAATGTCCAAAAGCCGGACGGAGAATTCTTCCTCGTCCTTTTCATAGGAGGAGGTGTCGGAGGAGGCGGAAACAGCGGAGCCCGTTCCGGCCGACTGTTCCGACGGTTCCGAAGGTTGCGACGGTTCCAACATTTCCGATGGCTGCGCCACCTTTGACTGCTGCGCCTCCAACGGTTCCAAAGCCTCCACCGCCTTCGGCGGCTCCGCTGCGATATGCCGCAGCATGTACGCCAACTCCCCGTGATTCACCTGCCCGCCCAGCGCTTTAAGCAGATGCATGTGATACGACCCTTCCAGCGACATGCACTCAAACAGCTTCAGCACTGCCAGCCGCACCGGCAGCGCCACGCCGTTGTCGGGATGGATCAGCTCCACAAACTGGCCCAGCAGGTTCGGCACCGGTTCCAGGATATGTGCTTTGAACACTAACTCGTCCTTGACACAAAGCATGTAGCTTGTGGCGTACAGCTGGCACTGCAGCAGGGTGGCACGTGTTTGTGCTGCCTGCGGCGTGTTTGCAAACGACTGCGCCACCAGAATGTTTATCATGAGCTCAAATAGGCAGGAGCGCGGCACGGTGGCTTGGGCTTTGTGGAGCAAAGCGGCCGGCGGCTCGTTCAGCACTGTGTGTGGGGGCAGATGGTATGTGATTGTGCCCTCCGCTTGTGCCGCCGGCCCGCTCGGCCCGCTCGGCCCGTCTTCGGCTTGGCTGCGGGGCCGCCGCGGGGTGTCTTCCGATCCGAGCCGGCGCGGCGTGTCTTCCGATCCGGCAGCCGTCGCCGCTGCTGCCGCCGTCGGGGATGTCGGCAACTGGGCGAAATACTGCAGATTCACGCCGGCATAACTCTCGGGCCAGGGGTCCCGCGAGTGTATGTAATCGTGCAGAGTAAACGACTCGGCTACCAGTCCCGGCCGGCCCGGCATATTCAGCATCACCGCCACCTGCGAAATCTTCTTCTCTACTTCCGGCCCCGCCGTGTACCGAAGCGAGTGCGTCTGCAGGAACCGCAAAGCCAAGTCGGAACAAACCTTCAGCACGGCCCGCAGAACGGGAGGAGACGCAATGTCCAGCAGGGCATACACGTGATGGGCGCTGGCATACAGAGAGCGGTTGGCACAGTTGTTGAGCAGCAGGCTGGTGAAGTTGAGCACTTCAATCAGCAGTTCTTCTTCCGGAGCGGTGAGCACCTGCGGCACTGTGTCCGGTTTGCCGAGGGAGTATTTCGTCACAATGCGTTCCAAGATGGAGTCGAATCTGTTGAGAATGGGGATCCACTGAAAGAGGTCGCCGCGGGGCCGATTCCAGTGGAAGCCGAAGGCGCGGAGGCGGGCGATGAGCTCCGGGCCGTCTGTTTCTGCCGTTTGGGCGACAAACTCCTTCAGAGCGGGGTTCTGCGGGGTTAGTATGGGGGTAAGGATAGGGAAGTGGTAAGGTTAGGGAAGTGGGGTAGAAGAGGGGTTTAGAGGGGTAGAGGGGAGGGGTAGAGGGGAAGTGGTAAGGAAACCACACAAACAAATGACGCAACGAAAAAGATAATTGCCAGCCAAAAAACACAGGCCTTTCGGCCTCTCAACCAGTTGTACTTACCATTTTGACATTTGAGTCCCGTTTGAGATTGGCGATAATCATTGTAGCAACACAACACCCAAACCACGTGAATTATCCATTCAATGCCCAAAGTACTACCAAATGCAATAGTATTATATCCGTCAAGTGTCAATGGCCTGCGGAGCAGAATTCCGTTCCAAACGCTGAGTGGCAAGGAAAGCAGCGAAAAGCGGATGTGGCTCCTCAGGACTGGGAATATGTGGTGATGTGATCGGAAATGGGGCAAAGCCGTTCCACGGCTTTTTCTGCCGAGACGCAGTGAGTGATTTGAGCAGAACGCTAAAAGCAGAAAGGGCCAATGAAGTGTCAAGCCGGTATGCGTAATCCTTTGCGGGGGTCAATGGCGATGATCTCCCCAGGCTCAGCGGCTCCGAAGGCTCAACAAGCAAATCCTGTCTCAATCACGTGCTGGGTGGCGCTTTTCCACGGGTATCAACAGAGAGGCTTCTGTTGGTGAATTTTGCTGTGATGTGAGGGTGGGAAAATTGTGGCAATTGGGAGAAAACGGGCGGCAATTACTGGAATTGCAGGCCAAAGAAACGTAGGAGTTTTCTATAGCAAAACATTTGCTTGGGATGGTGGGAATTTTGGGGCAGCGGGGGTGGGAAATGGGACGGTCACGTGGATGTGGAAGGAGACGTGAGGTGTGGCTTGGAATGAGACGTGGGGTTGAGTACGGGGTGAGATGTGAGGTTGAATACAGGGTGAGATATGAGGGTAGGAAGAAAATGGGAGAATGTATGGGAAAGGGTAGGGAAAGGGGATGAAATTGGGGTGGAAATAGTGGGAAGTGGTGGTTGGTGACTGTATGGGAAGTATTAGGGAGAGAGTAGCAAAGCTGGAGGCACCTTTGAGCAAGTGCCCAGGAAGTCCAGAGAGTGATGAGCCTAAGGCGGAAGCGGAAGTCGGGACAGCAAGTATCATAAGAAGCTGGAGTTGAGTATCCCAAGCAATAGTCGGAAACCAGAGTTTCAAATCCCAGGCTGTGACTGCCCAATGCACTTTCTCCCTTGGTTCTCAGTTCAATCCTTTCCTGGGTTACCGGCATTCCGGCCACCCAGACTGTCCCCGAACATCAGCTCTCACTCCATCCAGCAATGCTCATCAGAGTTGAAAGATTGCTGATGTATTGCTATTTACAGGAAAAACGAGGAATAATAAATCCCCCTTTTGGCTCATTCTATCAATCACAAAACCTGCTGAGGTTTGATCTCTGAGATGCCATGCATAAAAGGTCTCAGGACCTCCGGAATAGCTATCACGTTCCGCGCCTCATCGTAGCCGTTCTCAATTATTGCGATTATCACTCTGGGAACAGCCATGGCGGTTCCGTTCAGAGTATGGGCAAATTGTGGCTTGCCGTCTGAACTATCAACAAAGCGCGTCCCTAAACGGCGAGACTGGAAATCAGTGCAGTTGGACGCAGACGACAGCTCGCCCCATTCGCCCCTTCCAGGCATCCAGGCTTCAATATCGTACTTTTTGTAGGCCGGGTCGCCTAGATCGTTGGCCGGCATATTGAGCACCCGAGAGGTGAATCCCAGATCCTGCAGAATCGACTCCTGAAGCAGGCGAATCCTCTCCAAAGTCTCTGCTGACTCTTGCAGATTTTTCGCCCATGCAAACAACTCCACTTTCGTAAACTCGTGAACTCTGTAGAGCCCTTTTGTGTCTTTCCCCGTAGCCCCGGCTTCCGCGCGGTAACTGCGGCTAACGCCGACCAGCTTTTGCGGCAGCTGTTCCGCCTTCAGAGTTTTATTGGCGTACAAAGCCGCTAATGGGATTTCGGCCGTGCCTGTGAGGCACAAATCCCTGTCGTTCAGTTCGTAATACTGGCGCTCGTTGTTCTGATCTTTCGGACGGTACCCGCAAGACCGGCCTATCTCCGTCCGGACAATAGAAGGCGGGATAACAAGCCTGAACCCAGCATCCCGGGCTTTCTGAAGAGCATACTGAACAAGCGCCTGTTCCAGTAAAGCCCCATCTCCAAGAAGATAGAACCAGGAAGACCCGGAAGCAAAAGCCGCTCGCTCAAAATCCATTATGCCAAACTCCACGCCTATATCTTTGTGGGTCTTCTCCATATGTTTCAGTTCTTCCAGTGGTCTTCCGTTCAGGTATTTCACCAGCTGGGGCTCAGTATCGTGGACTGAAGGGTCTATCAGATTAGGCACCAGGGACATCAGATTATACAGTTGCTTGTGCACCAGATCGTAGTCAGTTCTCCACTGCTGGATGGCGGCTTTCAGTTGTTTCATTTCCTGCAAAGCCTGTTGTTTGGCTTCCTCCTCCTTCAGTTGGCGGAACTTCTTTTCCACAGTTCTCCGCTGGTGGACATAGCTGTCCCCTGTTTGCTTCATTTTCTGTTCCAGCTTCAGTATCTGCGGCGCCATCTCCAGCTGTTTCAATGTGTCTTCCGGTACACATCTCCGCCGGGCCGACTGGAGATAATCCTCATAGTGTTGTTTGAAGTCTCGGAGGTTGTATTGCGGCTTCAGAAGCGCCGAGCTGTTTGAATCTTCAAACTGGCCTGTAGGGGCCAATTGGCTTCTCAGAGCTTCAAACTCCGCTTTGTAGCATGTTTTGCTGCTTAAGGCACTAAAGCATCTTCTGTTGAGCTCCGCCAGCCGCCGAATGCAGTTGGCGCTTTTCATTTCTCAGTTGAGGCTCAATTGGAGGCTCAGTTGGGCAGATAGGAAAACACCAGTATGTTGTGTTATTTCTGGGAGCTCGCGGGGTAGTGTGAGGCAGTTTGAGTAGATGCAAAGCTGTGGCAGTACCTTCTCTATCACAAAGATCAAATTGTTCATGCAATTCTATAGTATTATGGAGGATTAAAACATCACATCGTTAAATGAAGATGGGCCGATTCTCCGGTTGATTCGGACGGATGGGGTTTGGCGTCTCCGTTCAGATGGGGCTGAAGTAGGATGAGACTTCATGTTGCAAATGGTACTACCCATGGGTTTTGGGACAGTAATTTATCCGGCCGAGACGGATCGGAATATTTGGACAGTGAAATTGTATCAATTAACGCAAGAAATTCTGGCGAAAAGTGGGTCTCTGAAAGTATGGAAGAATCAATATGATCTGGCGGCCTCAGGTTTTAGCAGAGTTTCACTGTGGGGAGGGGGTAAAGGTGTCTGAGATGGGGACAGTGCAGATGATATTCTCGAGATCTATGAGTAGTAGTTGATTCTTGAATTTGAGAATATATTGAGTGTCAATGAGGTTCGCCGATTGATTGCCGTTTATCAGTTGGTCATTCTGAGTAGAATGCTCGGTGGAGTTGTCAACCCGGTATTTCAGTCCCGAGATGTATGCAGATTTCTCTGCTACATACTTCCTCTTTCTCAATTGCCAGGCATCAATTACCCTTCAGTGTGACTCTCTCTGATCTATGAGACACAGTAAAAGTCTGTGAGTTCGATTCCAATTGCCTCAATTCACTAGAAATCAAACTGTCCGTATAAGCTCCTCTCACAGTCCCCTCTTCACATTCTGTCAAACAGTCCGGTAGTTCTTCAATTTTCCCTCAACGGCTCTCTAAATCCGCTTCTCTCGCGTACCGAAGAAACCCTGCCAGACAAAACAGTACCTCCGCACAAAATCCCCGCTATCATCAAACTCACTCGCTTGACCGTTGAACGACTTTCTCCTGCCCATCTCTTCGGCTCTTCCTTATACCGAAGTGGTCCTCCTCCCCTATTGGAAAGTCAACCAGGGGATGCCGATAGCGAATGGGTTGCCCGAATAGGTATGTCTTACGGGGATTGAGCCGACAACCGTTGCGGCACATTACTTCCCCCAATTTTCCTCAACTCTCCTCTGCAACCGGCCACCGCCTTTTGGCACTTGCCACAATCTTGTAAAGTTCCTAGATAGCCTATTCATTCATCCCCTGGGCTCTTCAATGTTCCAGGCTCTGGCTCGCCGCCTGTCATAAATTCTGCGCTCAGTACACGCATCGCCTATTTTGCCAACTCGTATACCGATTTCAAACATAATTTGTCCGAGCATAATCACCAAACTGTGAGTAAATCACATTATTCAGTTCAAACTGACACGGTAAAATACATCAAGTTAGCCCGACAGCCGCGGCCAAATGGCTGCTCGGGTCTTTTTTCTGATTTGCTCATCAAAAACCCGCCAAGGGGGTCTGTCACGTGATGAGACCCCTGTTTCTGCCGCACTGTCCGAGCAGAGTGAAGTGGGCAGCCAGCCGATGTACGGTAGATAAAACACTCCTCTGTGAGCTGCTGTGGACAATCCTGCAATATAAATCACTACTCAATAATGATTCCCTCTCCAATCGCACTGCATTCTCCCAGAAACTCATCCACTTCAGCACACCTTATTGCCTCTTTCCCTCTCCGATCATTACATCTCATCCCCTCGCATCTCCTCTCGAGCTGTCCGCTACGTTTCAGTCCCACACATTAGCCCGACGAGGCCGGGCAGGCTCCTGTCCCAAAAACTCTGTCCGAACCGCTTCCGTACACCAAAAACTTTTCAGGCGCGAGACGTCTTCGGCGCAGATTCACATGCCAAACTTTCCTGAATGGAAAAGCCGTTGGCCCATGGCGGAAGAGACGGAACGGAACGTCTCGGGGCGGCAGGAGAAGAGACAGAAGGAGACGGAAGGCGAGGCTGCGGGACGGAGCGGAAGAGAATGGACGTGCATGGCGGATTGTCTGTGATGAGCCGCTCACCGGACAAGGAAGCGGCCGGCAGGTGATGGGTGTAAAGCCGGATGCAGGAGTAGGTGTGGAATGTTGGAGGGTATTGGGTGATAGGAGGATGGCGACAGGTGAAAGCCGGTGTGGTGTAGTGAAGCTTCCACTACCCTGAGACTGTTACGAAAATTTCCGTTTGGTTTCTGAGCGGCTCCGAATAACATCCGGCTCTACTCATCGAGATGACTTCCATGCCAACTCTCCATTATCCATTTTAGGACCCAATGAGTCATGGAAAGATGCGAGATGTGAACAATCTCGGAGGAACGTCGGACTGAAGACAAAGCTGGTCCAGTCTACAGAAACTACATCGGATTATTACTTAATTGCACAAAAATACGAATAGGCTCTCCCGTTAATTCCCTACAGCTTCGAAAAAATAATTGATGCAAAACTGTCAGAAGCGTCTCAAAACCCGTCCCCCTCCATCTTCCGGCCTAAGTCCTCCTATTTTCTCCGGGAGTTTTTCCGTTCGGCTCATTCGGGTTTTCACCGGAGCGAGAGCCGATCTATCACTCCACATAACTTTACAGTATCAAATACACACCCTTATTCATAATCAGTTCTCCAAAAGTCTCATTCTCCCCCTCGTAACTCATTTCATCACTCTCATCTCTACCTGCACCGGTTCCATCACATCGGAGACAGCGCCCGTATGGGATTTAGAGTTCCCCGGTAATCCCAATCGGGATAGTTCCGGTTGCGCTCTCGGGCTGGCAACAAACCTGCAGGAAGATGCGTCGGTCCTACATTACGAGAGTCGAAGCTCTGAAACGCTCATCGGAGGGCAAAGCAGCCCTCAAGTGCATGCAAAGAGCATTCATTGGCTCCATAAATCACCTTTTCTGCTATTTCCCTATTGCACTCTGTATCCCACCGCAGCTATGCTACCATCCCTACTCTCTCTCTCTCCCCTGTCTCACGCCTCCCCCCACTGTCCGAAGAGTTTTTGTCCCGATGGGTAAATATGGCCGTCCTGGACAGCCCCTCTCCTTCCGCACACCTCCCGCACCCGCCATTCCCTCCCTTACGTACACAGGGACTGCCCGAAGTATGCCAGTCTATAATGAATCTCTGACTTCCTCAGCAAACAGAAAAACATCTTTGGATTCCGATATTACACCTTCCTACTCACTTGCGGCCTTCTTTTTCTTCCTCTCGGGTTTCTCCTCCTGTCGAGCCGGAAAACACACACCAAGAAGGCCAAAAGGCAGCCATTGCATCACCAGGTCCTCTGAGTCTCACCTCACTCAGACTAACAAGCAGTAAATAAGCGGGAAGCGTCCACCTGAGGACATCATCGCAAAAGTCAGCAAAGATAGATTGAAGTGTCTATCTGAGCTGGAAAACACTAGCGATTGGCGCATCCCCTGACGTCAATTGTGCTTGCGGGTGTTGATTGTGACGTCTGCGGCTATGATGAGACCCAGCCTGGCCTCTGTGGCGCGCGGGGTTTCCTGCCGGCCCCTCATGAGAGTGACGCCCCAGCCGGTGAGGTTTCTTTCCTGCTCTTCCGTGTGGCGGAACCAGAAGCTGCCGGCTGCTCCTGTGGCAACGAAAATTGAGCCGACTGTCGTTCCGCCTGCCGCTGCCGCCCCGCCCCCGCCCCCGCCCCCGCCTCCCCCACCTACGCGCAGAATGGGTTTTTTCAAGACTGTGTGGAGACTCACCTGGTTGAGTATTCTGGGTGGGACTATTTACTTGGGATACTCCATCACCAAGACGCGTTTCCCTGCCGAACAGGCGCCTCCGGATCCCACGAAGAAGACGCTCATTATTCTCGGGTCCGGCTGGGGTTCTGTTTCGCTGCTGAAGAAGATTGATGCGTCCAAGTACAATATCATTGTTGTGTCCCCCCGCAACTATTTCCTGTTTACGCCTTTGCTGCCCTCGTGCCCCACGGGAACGATCGAGCACCGGTCTATTATGGAGCCTATCCGCAGCATTGTGAGACAGAAGCAGGCCCAGGTTACCTTTTTGGAGGCCACGGCCACTGAGGTGGATCCTGTAAGAAAGACTGTCAGCATTAAGGGCTCTTTTGACGGCAAGCGCGACGTTGTCAAGACGCTGGAGTACGACTATGTGGTGATGGGTGTTGGCGCCCAGAACTCCACTTTTGGTATCCCTGGTGTGCAGGAGAACGCTTGCTTTTTGAAGGAAATCCCCGACTCGCAGAAAGTGCGAAGAAAGATCATGGACTGTATTGAGGAGGCTATGTTGCTCAACAAAGGCGACCCCGAGAGAAAGCGTCTGCTGAGCATGGTTGTTGTTGGTGGTGGTCCCACTGGTGTTGAGTTTGCCGGTGAGCTGCAGGATTTCTTTGACCAGGATCTCAAGAAGTGGATACCCGATATTTCTGACGAGTTCCAGGTGACGTTGATTGAGGCTCTTCCCAATGTTTTGCCCTCGTTCAACAAGAAGCTGATTGAGTATACTGAGCAAGTTTTCGAAGCCGAGAAGATTAATGTGAAGACCAAGACGATGGTCCAGCGAGTCACGGATACTACTGTGTTTGCCAAGGAGACTACGAAGGACGGCCAAACTGAAATTGTGGAGATTCCCTACGGCTTGCTTGTTTGGGCTACTGGTAACGCTCCCAGACCTGTTGTCCGCGATCTCATTTCCAAGATTCCCGAGCAAAAGAACTCCAGAAGAGGCCTGCTTGTGAATGAGTATTTGGTGGTGACGGGTGCCGAGAACATCTGGGCCCTGGGCGACTGCACTTCCACCAAGTATGCCCCCACTGCTCAAGTTGCTGCTCAGCAAGGTGTCTACCTCGCCAAGCTGTTCAACAAGTTGGAGGAAGCTGACCAAACGGAAGCGGAGATCGCCAAGCTGCAAGCGCTCGCTGCTCAACAGGCTGATGAGGCGGACAGAAAGGTCGTTTTGGGAGAGATCGAAGCCAAGAGCCGCAAGCTGCGCAGAGTGAGGTCGCTGCTGCCCTTTGAATACTCTCACCAGGGTTCCCTGGCCTACATTGGGTCCGACAGAGCTGTGGCCGACTTGGTGTGGGGTAACTGGAGTAACGTCTCCACGGGTGGTACTCTTACCTATATTTTCTGGAGATCGGCATATGTTTCCATGTGCTTTTCTGTCAGAAACAAGATCCTTGTTGTTTTGGACTGGCTCAAGGTCAGCATGTTTGGAAGAGATGTTTCTCGGGAATAAGCATCCTGGAGCACTTGGACATTTCAACATGGTTTATCTTGTCATATGTTTCTTAGATTCATATTAGTTAGTTTTGTTCAATGTACCTTTACATTCGTTGACTCTCGGTCAAGCGATTTACAGCTTTATGTAACCTTACTGATTCTTCAGTTGCAAAAGGACCAGAGGTGTGGCCAAAAGTGATTTCGAGGTGAAATTAATGGCCGGAATGTTTCGGCCGGCCAAAATGGCCAAAATGGCCAAAAGTATAGATTTGACATGTAATGCATGATTATGCACATTTACTTGACATGAGACTCTAAATGTATTTTACTCCATACAAAGAAGGGCCTATTTCACATGTATATACATAAATCAATGCCAAACCCCATGCAGGAATATGCAGACCCCGAATTTAGGTTACTATGGGATGGTTGGCCAAAACTGCTCCGAAAACGAAAATTAATGGCCAAATCCAAATGTACTTTTGGCCGGCCAGAAGTAATGACTTTTGGCCACACCCCTG
>JAKTWI010000416.1:0-20702 GCA_030561065.1 Sporopachydermia cereana | reverse complement strand
GTGTGTGTGTGTGTGTGTGTGTGTGTGTGTGTGTGTGTGTGTAGGTTCGTTCGGAGTAGGTTTTATAGGTTGGTCTCTTCTAATCTGCTTTCCCGTCGCAAGCAAATCTAGATCCGACTCTGATGAGATATGCTATAGTTTGAATACCCTTTCTGATCCCGGTAAAGCCGAATATCCAGAGACTGTCTTTTTGAATGATTTCTTCCTGTTTTGAAGTGTTGTTTTGCGTCGCTTCAAGAACCTGGTTTGTGGCTGAACATACTTGGTTTTTGTCATCGGCTTCAACTCTTTCTGTGTTTGCTTCACCGTCTCTAAACTTCATGGCCCACAAACGCCAGACTCACACCCGTACACTCGCACATGACATCTCCTCTCATGCCTCTTTTGAACTTCAAGTCTCCCTTCACTCCAACGATTTTGTTTACAGAATCCAAATCAACTCTCCAGCATTTGTATGTACGACTGCTTATTTTACCATTGAGTGATCTTCAAAAAGACTGCTATTCTGCGTTTAGAAGCTACTCATTGAAGCATCTTCTTTGGGGCACTAATTCCAAAACCCCTCCCTATCTTTTGACAATCTCCCGGCATCGCACCATCGCAATTGTTGCCATTACATGCGTTTCCCCCTTTGGAGCATTATTGAACTCCCTTCTATGAGACCCACAGGAGCTCGAAAGACTCCCGTTTGCTGCTGACAGTCCTGCAAACTCCACAATGGGTTTTGACTTCTCAGAAGTGAGTGTCCCTCGCATCCCCACCAGTCCTTCCAGCGATGAACATCGCAATCTCATTGCCATGCGGCAAGGCGGACAGCTCCTCATCTACAGCGAAGGACAACTGCACATCAACGATCTGGCAGGATCGCGTATAAGGATACTCAATGTGGGGATTTCCTTCCCTGTGAGGAATGTCCTTCTTAATACGTCAGGAACGCTGCTTGCTTTGGAGGGCGAGAATCAGGTAGCCGTAGTGCATATTCCCAGCAATTCTGATACGAAAAGGCACTTCTCGGCGGCTGAGGGACAGGCCAAAGTTGACCTGGTAGATGTGGACACGGGCAGAGTGGTGAAATGTGTTTGGAACCCCAACAGTCTCTACGAAAGCGAACTGCTGGTGCTGACAGATGACTCCCTCATACATTCCTACAATGCATATGATGAGACCCAGAATACGTTTGACTTCTCGCTGGAGGACAATCTGGATATGGACTTCAGTATTGTATCTATGACATTTGGCTGCTCTGCCTCTGTGTACGGACCGCTCACTCTGTTCCTTCTGACTGCCGAGGGCAACATATACGCAGTGTACCCTTTCATCACCAGCCGGTTTGCCCTTGCCGAAAAGCACTTAGAGGCGCTGGTGAACGAATCTGTGGTGAAAGCGGACTCCGACCCCTCGCTGGCCAATCTGGTGCAGCTGTCGTTTGTGTCGCGCGTTTACGACGAGCTGAAGAGCCGCGTGGCGCGGTTTGAGCTGCGGTACGACACAAACGGCCCCTCGGATCAGCTGCAGCCGCAAAACACAAAGTTCCTCCACCTGTCCGGCGGCGTCCGAGGCCGCCTGCAGGGGCCGTTTCAGATCTCTCCGTTTCCGGACTCCATAGAGGACCCGAACTGTGTGGACATTGCGGCTCTGGCGTCCACAGATCTTATTGTGCTCAGCACAGACCAGCTGAGTATGCTGATGTATATGGACAGTCTGACGATGAAGTGGGACGTTTCCACGGAAGACAGCACTGCCGGTGAAGACGGAGACAAGTCACAGTTAGTGCGCAGTAGAGACGCCTCTGGATTTGCGCTTGTGAGCATCCAGAAAGCGGGCGGGCGGATCGTAGGCGTGTCGGATTATGCGTATATACTGTCCGACGTTGCAAACGGGACAGTAACTCTGGTCAATTTCAAAAAGGGCGAAGATTTCACTCGTCTGCTGCTGTACGGAAACGCTAATGACGAGATTGTACAAAGCAACGACGACATTTCGCTGGATTCGGAGGCGGATTTTAAATGTGAGGTGTCTAAACTGCCGCTGGAGGGTGTCATAAACGGTTATACGTTGGTGAGGGAGTTTGAGTACGGAGAATTGGCAAAGGAGAGTTTCCTGTTTCTCACCACACTTTTCACTCTAATCACTTTCAGGGTGAGACCGTCGGCAGCTGAAAGTCGGGAAAGAAATGAACAGGGCGCTTCGGCAGCAAGGAGAACGACGCAGGTCACTCCCGGCAGCCGAATGCCTCTCGTAGTGACAAACGCATTGCAGAGTTTCACCGCCCGGTTCAGGGAATTGCTGCCGAAATTAGAAGGCAAAAGAGTGGAGTTCACGGCCGAGGCTCTGAAAACGTACCAAGAGGCTGTTGAAATGGTTCTGGACTCAATCTACGAGCTGGACGAAAATTCGTACAAAATATACCGGGAAAGCGGGCGCAAGCTGGCGGAACTGCATGAACAGGTGCTGGATCTGAGTTCTTTACTGCAGTCGCTTGATCTGGACGAAAAGGGGGATGAGGAAGATTCGGAGGACGGAAATGAGGAAAGCCTGTCGCGTGTGGATGAACGTACAAATAAAATCTCACAACGCATTGAGAAGCTGAAAACCCGCCTGGCAACCAAACCTCAGGCCCTAACACAAAAGGAGAAAGAACTGCTGGAAAAGCTCCAGTCGGCAGAAAGCACTCTGGAAAAGACAGAAGGGAACCTATCAAAGGTGGAGACATATGTAGAACGAGTGAAGAGTGTGGGGGTGAAAGCCGGGAGACAAGGAGGAGGAGGTGCCGCTTCTGGAACCCGGACGCGGTCCGTGTCAACATATTTCGGCAAGGACTGGGACAGGCTGAAGCTGCTGCTGGCTGCTCTGGAAAGGGAATCAGACCGGTTAAAGGCGTTGGATGCAGATTTTCCTGTGTGAGAGTCAAGTGTTGTAAAAGTAAGGAGATAAAGTGTTATCTACGTATAAAATGCATATGGGAATCTAAAGTACGCTGGCTAGCTTGACACGTATGTGATAATCCGAAAACGGTACCATGGGAGACTATGATGGCAGCAGCTAAAGGGCGATGAGAAAGAAAAGCCGGAAATTGGTTCCAGAAATGCGATTTTCGATTAGTTTCAGTGAATCGAAGAAATTGCAAGAATCACATAATCGCTGGATGAATCCTTAGAGTCACCTAAGAGCCAATATGCATCTGTCAAAGAACAGCTCTCCCTTCCTCTAAAAGTCATTTTTGTGAGATTTACGACCTTCAAAGCCTTCAATTTGCTTTCTTCCTTCCTTCAGTTCGTACCCACTCCCCCAACCGCATATCCTTTTCTTCCGTTCCCGTATGTTCATTCCTTCCATTCCGCTCCTTCCTTCCCATCCGCGCTTCCTTCTTCTCCTTTCAGTCCCATACTCCCTCCATTTCCTCCCTCAGAAATCAGTCACTCTGCCGTTGAACGAATAATCGCCATGCCGCAGAGGGTCCTGTTTCGGCCCTCCTCTCTCTCCCGTCTTGGGATTCACGTCCCCTTCAAACTCGGGAATGGTGCCAATATAATCGGGGTGAAACCCTCCAATGTCATTCTTCGCCAGGATCGGTGCAGCCCCGTCCTTCACCCCTTCCGCCTTGGCCGGGTCTACCTTGCTGTTGTATTCCCGGATAATCCCCTGAGTGTTGGCAATGTGCTGCAGCTTCTCAAACTCCTCCTGTTCTTCTTTCGGCAGGCGGGGCGGCGCGGGTGTAGTGCCGAACTTGTCGGAGTAGTGGCGGCGGGCACTTTGGCCGGAGACGGCGGCCCGTCTAAGAGCGCCGGTGATGTTTGGCAGGCGGGCAGGCATTTTCGGTGTGGGCTTTGGAATAGTAAGGGTAGTTGGGATGTTTCAGTAGATTTGGTTGGAGCTAAGGTGTCTCTGTGTGGCAATCGGGAATTCAACAGATGAGTGACGAGCTCGCTTTTAATTTTGCTGTCTGATCTCGCGGTCTAATCTCACTTCTTGATCTCGCTTCTTGATTCAAAGTATTCGGTCTTTCTGGGTGGACCCCTTAATCCTCACACTGATCTCCTTTCAACTTCCTGTGGTGTGTCTTGTGATCTGACCTTTCTTTTGTTTCTCTTCCTTCCAGAGTCGCGCTTCCCTCGCATCTGTCCTTTTCGCTCCTTCAAGAAGAAAAGGGGCTCGGCACTTCCCAGCACTAAAAAGGAGTGACCTACTGTAACTGTCCTACATATGTAGCAAGGTACTTCAATAGAGTGGGACGAATTATCCTTTCTTAGCAAATCGCCCTGCAGGAGCATCGCCTGATTACATGGAGTCTTCGGGTGGGCAACAGGAGGAGACGTGAAGTTGGGAGATGCGGGATGAGACGGCAAGTATATGGACGGTGGGATGAGACGGGAAGTCCAAAATGGGATGAGATGAGACGGGAGGTATCAGAGAGATAGGATGAGACGAGACAGTGATGAGAGAGGGAAGAGGAGAAATGTAGAAGCTAAGGACGGAAGAGAAGGGGGAATCTTGACTCCAGTTCAGAGTTGAGATATTGAAACGGCATATCTCAAAATTGACTCCGTTTTCGCTCCGCTAGCTGCCTTCTCAATAGATCTCAGTTCGCCCGTGCCGTGCTTCCGGATTCGTCGCACATCATCCAAACACTCCATACAATCAGCGTTCATACGGTATTTAAGGAGCCGGCCATAATACAACCAGAACAATGTATCATGATTCTGCTTCACACCCTATACTGCAGATACATATTCAAATCATCTATCACCGTCTCAAAACCCCTCACCCATCCCATTCTATATCCCATCTCCCACCCTACCCCACCTCATCTTCCATCCTCTGCCCGGCCCTCCTCATCGCCTCTTCTCGCTCCTACCAACTCAACTCCCTTCGTTCCCGAGTCTCCCACATTCTCTCCTTCCCCCATTTCTTCCCCCAGTTCCGATCCTTTCTTTCCCTACCGACTCGTCTCTCCTCCCCTCCCCATTGCGCATGCGAGTGCCGAT
This sequence comes from Sporopachydermia cereana, assembly GCA_030561065.1. NCBI lineage: Eukaryota > Fungi > Ascomycota > Sporopachydermiomycetes > Sporopachydermiales > Sporopachydermiaceae > Sporopachydermia > Sporopachydermia cereana. The sequence goes on along the minus strand of JAKTWI010000416.1, from coordinate 15,717 downwards.
TTTCCTCATTGGGCCGGGCGGCTGCCTCCATCGCACGTGATCGCACGATAAAACGTTGCCCGATTGCCCGCCCCACTCCGGCGGGGTACGATTGGACGGGCCGGCCATTCCGAGCCGACGGGTAGTGTCTTTCGGGAATTGGCAAGCGGTAAAAAGAAGGAGGAAAAGAAGAAGGAGGAATAAAAGAAGGAAGAAAAATAGGAGGAAAAAAATAAGGGATGAAAGGAACAGAGGTAACCAGATGAGAAGTTACGGAACAAATTGAAGTAACAGAACTACAGTGAGACGTGAGGAGTAAAGATTGGGAGACTCCATTGAACACGCGCTGATAGACTTGATTGATAACTCAGCACTTGCCAGCATTTCACAATCGATCACGGAATTTCTTCAAGTCTTTATGTCAGTTGCTAGAGTTCCCAGACCTGCCGCAAAACCTGCCACTCTATTTGCCCACTTGAACCTCTGCCGGACCTTCACAGCATCTCCTGCCAAAGCCCCACTGTTCGGCACACTCCTCCCATTCCAAAGACAAATGACCACTGGAACCGAGAACGGCACCTCGGCGCTCAAGCCGCTGCCGAAGCCGTCCAAGAAGTTTGCCAACTCCACTAAGGATGTCTGGTCGCTGATCAACGAGGCGGCTGCGGCTGCCGAAGCCGAAAAGGGCGAGAAAGTCATCAACCTGGGCCAGGGGTTCTTCTCCTACAGCCCTCCCCAGTTTGCCATTGACGCCGCGAAAAGGGCACTGGACGTGCCGATGAACAACCAGTACTCCCATACAAAAGGCCGCGCGTCTCTGCTGAAGGCACTGGCAGATTCCTACTCCCCTCTGTTCAAGCGTAAAATTGATACCAGTGAGATTGTCGTCACTGCGGGGGCCAACGAGGGCATGTTTGCAGCCTTCACCGCCTTTCTGGACGAGGGCAGCGAGGTGATTGTGTTTGAGCCCTTCTTTGACCAGTACATCTCCAACATTGAGCTGCCCGGCGGCAAGGTTGTGTACATCCCCTTGCACCCGCCGAAGGATTTCGACCGCCGGACAATCAAGGCTTCGGAATGGAAGATCGACTTTGAGGAGCTGGCGGCGGCCATTACCCCGCGCACGAAGATGATTGTGCTGAACACGCCGCAGAACCCAGTGGGCAAAGTGTTTACTCAGGAAGAGCTGCTGAAGATTGGGGAGCTAGCAGTGAAGCACAACATTATCATTCTGTCCGACGAGGTGTACGACCGGCTGTACTATGTGGACTTCCACCGCATTGCCACTCTGTCCCCCGAGCTCAGCCGGCTGACTTTGACGGTGGGGTCTGCCGGGAAGACGTTTGCGGCCACAGGCTGGCGGGTCGGCTGGGTGATTGGACACCCGGATCTCATCAAGTATGTCACTATGGCGCATACCCGGATCTGTTTTACAGTGAACAGTCCGCTGCAGGAGGCCACTGCCCATGCGTTGATTGAGGCCAGTAAGTCAGACTATTTTGAGAAGACGGTGGCTGAGTTCAAGCACAAGTACGAGATTCTGAACTCTGTGTGGGAGGAGCTCGGCATCCCCTACACTATTGCCGAGGGCGGGTATTTTGTGTTGGTGAACTTCTCCAAGCTGAAGATTCCCGGGCCTGAAGAGTACCCTTATCCTGAGGATATCAAAGCCCGGGCCAAGGACTTCCGACTGGCGTACTGGCTGATTCGGGAAATTGGCGTGGTGGCTATCCCGCCTACGGAGTTCTACATTCCTGAGCACGAAAAGATTGCGGAGGACTGTCTTCGTTTTGCTGTTTGCAAAGACGACTCGATGCTGGAGGAGGCTGTTGTCAAGCTGCGCAAGCTCAAGGAGTACCTGTGAATGCTCTGAGTGTAAAGGTACGCTCAAAATGACAGCTGTACGTATTGCTTATCTGAGCGATAGACAATGGGGAAAGAGCACTATGGGTGAAAACGGGAGGGAGCGTCTATAGTGACACCAATTCCATCAATACATTATACAGCGATATTCTATAGAGATACTTAGACCTGAGTATGACGCAGCAGAGGTGTAAGCTAGGCTTGCAACAGCTAGAGTCAAAATACGCAATTCTCTGTACCAAATCCCTCACCTCCTGTCTGCCGCTTTACAGTCTTTACAGCCTACAAATGCACATCTTGCTTCATCATTACTGGTATTCTTTTGTTTTTCACCGAATCGCACCCTTCGGCGTATCAAGTCATGTGATTGATTTCCGCTTCACGTGACATTGAAGCCCTTATCAGCACCTAACTTGACGTCTCACTCCAACTCCAACATATGCGGAGATGAGCCGCCAAACGACAACCTGAGAGGGAGAAGTGGGGAGCAGTTGAGAGGAGAAATGCCGAGTTGATGGGAACAGAAAGGGGAGTGACAATTGAAACAAAAGCTCAGAGAGGAACAAATAGAGGGAAAAAGTAGACAGGACGCGAATTTCAGCGGGACTGCTCCAAATTGGAAAACCCAGATTGTGGGATGAGAAGAGTGCAAATGTACTTCAGGGATTGAGAGTGACATCTGAAGCAAGCTGGATTCACTTGTTGTGTGATCTAGTTCATTGATAGGCCAAGAAACTAATTGAGCTGTTTCTGAGTGACTGGACTTGTTGTTAGTCTCTACAGCCTCCTTAGTAGCTATCTGAGATGTGGCTGACACCTGAGGGGAGGATATTTGCCGCGTTCTGGATTTTTGGGCTGATAAACAATGTACTCTATGTTGTGATTCTGTCCGCTGCGGTGGACCTGGTTGGCCCCCTGGTTCCAAAAGCGACTGTGCTTCTGGCAGACGTTCTGCCATCTTTTATTGTCAAAATTGCAGCTCCTTTCTTTATTCACTTGATACCGTACAAGTATGTGTGATGGCTGTTTTGTTGGTCTCGCTATAGTATGGCGGCATGCTAACATACTGACGTCTTGCCATTCGTTCAGAGTGAGATTGGGAATCCTTGTTTTTCTGTCTTTCTCGGGGATGCTTTTGATTGCTTCTGTTTCCTCGATCTCACTGCGACTGTCAGGAATTGTGTTGGCTTCTCTGAGCTCTGGGCTGGGGGAACTGTCATTTTTGCAGCTGACACATTACTACGGAACACTCAGTTTGAACGGATTCAGCTCAGGTACAGGTGGAGCTGGGCTTGTGGGGAGTATGTTTTGGATTAAAGTGTTCTCTTCTTTGCGATGGCTATGGTTGGTGGAAGAAGTTACTGACGGAGATGATAGGCTTCATATTCATGGCTCTGACCACTTGGTTGAAGCTTAGGGCATCGGTTGCTTTGATTCTCTTCAGTGTATGTTTTGAGGTTTTGCTTTGGAGGATGTGGAAGATGGAAGATATGACGTGGTTGTGAGAAGAGATTCAGCAGCTAACAGTTACTGTCATCCCAGATTGTTCCCTTTGGGTTTGTCTTAACATTCGTGTTTCTGCTGCCCAGTGCATCCCAGGCAGCTGCGTCATATGGCGATGGTTATGTCAGTTTGTCCACCACTCCCACGGATGCTTCAAGCGACTTTTTGGTGCGTCCTGTTTTCCAGGGACAGAACTGGGAGAAGCTGAAAACTCATTGCTCGAATACGCTGGTGAGGGTAAAAAGACTGTTCTCTCCCTATATGTAAGTACTGTCGCTGGACAGTGGGCGCGGCTTCAGGCTATTTGAGAATGCTGCTCGACATTATTCCCCCGTTGTGTCTATGCTAACTGTCGTTAGGTTCCCTTTGATGACTGTCTATATCGCTGAATATGTCATCAATCAGGGAGTGACGCCGACATTGCTGTTTCCCATTGAGGAAATGCCGTTTGAGAAGTACAGAGATGCCTATGTGACGTACGGCACACTATACCAATGTAAGTTGAGGTGCGGCTACAAGCTGCTTGGAGTATCCTGTAACTCTGCTGATTTGCTCTTGTGCTTCTCGGATGATAGCTAACTGATGTTCCCCATTTCTGCTCTATTCCGCACTCTCAGTGGGTGTTTTCATTTCCCGGTCTTCTGCGCCCTTTGTGCGCATCCACAATCTCTATCTTTTGAGCATACTCCAGGCAGTGAATCTGCTGATATGCATACTACAAGCTCTGGTGATGTTCATACCGAACATCTATCTGCTGTTTGTATTGATATTTTATGAAGGTATGTGGCTTCTGTCGTCCGCGAAGCATGGGTTAAGCCAGTTTGAACCAAGTAGCTTCCTACTAACTATTTCCTTGCTGATAGGTCTTCTGGGCGGCGCATCGTATGTCAATACCTTCATGAAAGTGACTGAGAACGAGCGCCCAGATGAACGGGAATTCGCTATGGGTGCTGTGGGTATTAGCGACTCGGGAGGGATAGTCATTGCCGGTGCTATATGCATGTGGCTGGAAAAATGGATATGTCAGTACCAAAAATCAACCGGGAGACCCTGGTGCGAGCTTCCGTGAGCCTTTATGGCTTTTTGGGATGAATCAATGGGTGATAGGACGGAAAGCATATAGTCACTCAAAAGAAAAAAGTGTGTCTGAAGACGATAGACTCAATCATCCTTTGAGCGTCGTCATTGGAGTGAATGGACCATAGAAGGAACAGGCACTGTCTCATTCTCCCTTGTCTCTCGGCGTCTTCGTCGTTCCAAAGTAAATCTGTCAAGAAGTCTGCAGAGGGAGTTGATGAGGCGTTAGTGTTTGACTTTCCATAAACAATAGCAACCCCCTGCTGGTCTATTCTAATTCCAGCTTTCACCTCAGCATCTCCGTGTCACTGTGCCATACATACCAATTGCCTGAGGGTTGAAATGCGAAAAAGGGAGGAGAATCCGGTCTCTGAACTCAACCAATAGAAGTCGATTGGTAGACTGTGTGTCCACAGGTTCTATAGAATAGGACCAGTAAGAAGCACTTCTAGCGCCCACAGAAGGTTTTTCCGGTCCGCTGCCCCTTTTCGCGTTTTCTTCTGTTGCCTGCTCAAACTCCATCTGGAGAGGCAGGAAGACACCTTCCAGATACGGCATGATTCTGTCGTGGAAAGACTTCCATACTGACAAGAGCACATCACCGAGATTATCCGAGATCTCCTGCCGCAAAATGTATCTTTTGAGGTCCTGTTTTGTCAGTTGTTCTACCATTGCATGGAGGCCAATTCCGATAACCTCCTTGAATCTTGTGAGCAGCACTTGGGCGGGTGTGCCGTCTTTTATCTGCTGTCTAATGTACAGCCTGGTGGGTATGTTAGTACGGTCCAGCTTCTGGTCACCAAGCATCATCAATCTTCAGCAGAGTTCTTGCGCCGCCCCGTTGTCTTCCTGTTTTTCCTGTTGATTACCATCGCAAACCCTCCAATACTAAACTTACCCCACAATCTGGTTCAAATCTTCCACGGGAACCCTCAGTGTCTCTTCTGTAAACAGCAGCACGAGTTTCTCGCTCAGCTGGCTCCACGAAGACTCCACCCGTTTGCGGAAATCCTCCTTCGCAGACACGCTCGAGTCTGTCCCGGTACCCAAAGTGTACATTTCGGGGGCCGGGTCCAACCCTGGGCTCATTGGGTGAAATGTGTAGATGCTATTAGTCAATACTGTCGAGTTGGACGCGCTGGAGGACAACGTCTTGCCAGGATCCTTCCTGTCTTTTCTGGTACGTATTTTCAGATGGTGATGATGATGATGATGGTGTCCTGTAGGAGAAGACAACTTGCCGGGAGGGTCTAATATGGGAGACCCTGCAGGCACCAGAGATGTGGGAATATCCTTTACCTTTTCCGCCTTTGGCTTGCGGCGGGACTGATGAGTAAACAGTGAATTCTTTCTCGTCCCTTCACTTAGGCTGGAAGTGTACGGAGTCAGGGAAAGATCTCCTGTGCTGGCTGTTGTTGTCGGTTTTTCCAGAGACGTCCGGCTGCTGGAATGGCTGGACTTGCGGGCTTTCATTGCCAGGCTCCGGGCCTTTGCCATGGCGTTGTCCCGCGACTTGGAGGCAAATGCCGCCGCGGAAGCCGCCACTGTGCTGGCCCTCGGCCTCTGCGCCGTGTCTTGCGGTTCCGCCGCCAGGGACATCCGATGGACCGAAGATGCCACTGGGGCAAATCCCACATTGGAGACGCCAGAGACTAGGGAGGTCGTAGTCCCCCGGCGCATGAGGAGGTTGGACTTCTGGGCCGCGGCAATGGAGTCGGCATTTGATTCCCGAACTTCCCGCCCCCGGGTTTTGTTGTCGGAGTCCCGCCCGGCTCCGCTGCCCCAGGGTCTTTTCATTAGAGGAGCCATCAGGAAGAGGGAGGGGGAGAGGTGGATAGAAGGGACGTGTATGCGTGATGAGATTTCGGGCCTCGGGTGGGGAGGGCTGTGCCGGCTTGTTGTGATAGTATGCTTGGGGGTTCCTAGACGGGAAAATATCTGGTTGGTGGTCTAGTCTGTGAGTTGGCGGGTACCGTTACAGTGGTCTGTTTGAGGGTGAGAAAGCACTCGATAGGGTGAAGTAGTAGAGGTATGTCGTTGAAGAGGTGGATAAACCAAGCAGGGACGAAGGGTGGTATAGTGATTTGTCTCGGCTCCGTGCTTTAATGTAGGCGCATAATTATAGTGCCAAATAAGTAATCTGTCTGGAAGACCTAGCAGCCATAATTGATGTACGACATATCATATGCCCATGAAAAGCAGAAAGATGGCCCTGATAGAGACGAGTGTCAAGGTTTCATGTATGGTTATGCATCTGCCTTGGAGAAGATCATCACTCTTTGGATGCGAGAAGGCACATCGCTGTTATTGTCTGGTTTCCAATTGTTTATATATTGAGTAAATGGTATGGTTAGCCTCCTTCATAGAGTTGACCAAGACATGTACCTCTTCACAATTACTATACCAGACCAGAAAACCTCTGCTGGATCTCCCCCAAGAACCCCAACAAAAGGAAGATGTCATGCATGAGCCTGCGGGGTGCAGATAGGCGCATAGAAGTGCATGAAAGCCAGTGCACATCGCGTCTCGTCCTCTGCCCGGTACAGACGGGCAGTCTGGAGATCGCCAACTGATAAGAACGCTCCGCTTGTCCTTCAAACGCTTTAGGTTGACAGCCAGGAAAAATCATTACACCACCGAGGTCCATAAAATCCTTCAAATAGTTCCCTAGAAGCCATTTTGTGAAAAGTCCACCTTTGTAGTCCTTGGACTACTCCAGAGCATTATGAGTCTGAGGCTCCCCCTTTCCTGTTGCATCGCACTCGAAAGCCGGGAAGAGACGCGATGTTCAAATCACAAATATGGGAGTGTCGATAAGAGTGTGTTATGACCGCAGACCATCTCCAAATGAATCAAAACCAATCAAATGGAAAGCAGTGGATGGGAGAGGGTGAGCTGTAGCGGCATGAGGTGCAAATTTACGGAGATATTACTAGTGATTTGGACACTACCTGCATTTCTGTTAGGCTTGAGGTGACACTCTGGGATCAATGGGGGTACACTCGAAAGGATCCAGACACACATTTCTAGACTCACTTTTCGGTCACTGGCGGACTGTAGTAGTCTGAAGCGACGAGAGAGTGTTAGGAGATAGGAGAAAGTCGGACTAGAGCAACTCTTGCTGCTCGGGACCCGCATGAGAATCTTGGAGGGAAGGATAGACAAAGGGCGGAGAATGGATAATCATTCGAGGAGTATACAACCATTCACAGACCCTGAAAATTATTCGACGTACTTCGAGTGACCCACAGCTACCGAGGACTACGAAGAGTTTCTAGATATCTCAGCAGATCTTACCTGCAACCTTCAAGACTCCCAAGGCTCTTCTCTGACGTGAAATTCCGTCATCACACCTTGCTCTCCCACACAAACACTCCACCTCAAAGGGCCACAATCAAGCATGAGCGAGATACTCGAAGGATACCTTGCCGACGAGCCCTCGGGCTCATCGGGCACCCACAGTCTACCGTTCAAACTCATTCCGGCCCACGCAACCACAGGCATCACAACCACGACAGTCACTGCCGACGAGGAGGTGGACAACACACTGAGCATCCACAGCAGGCGGACCTGTTCTCTTCATGCCGACCAGGAAACGATATTTGGCGGCGACACCGAGGCGCTGTCCCGAATCAACTCAAACATTACCCAAAGCGAAGGCGAGCTTTCCCCGGGAAGAAACTCCTACCTATCACATTTCACCCATTTATCCCAGCCCACTCTGACGGTTTTTACCGAGAGCGGCGACAGTCGGGACATGGAGGAAACTCTATCGGAAGTGTTGAATGAGAATCACAACCAGAATAGCCAGCAATTCAGTGGACAGGAGAGTGTCAGCGAGGGGACAGGAATAGACGGGAACGGAGACATATCACAGAAAGGGGGCAGTTTCAGGGAAAACAGCCAGGAGGCTGTCGGGAGCACTCGAGGAGAATTCACAGCTTCGCCTTATGATGAGGTCATGTTTGACAGGGAGACGACTATTGAGCTTCCAGATGATAATGATGGTATGTGATAATTTGCTTTCGGAGGTTAGGATGCGAGTCTGAAGATGGACATTTGTTTTGAAGGCTGAGGATGTGCATGAAGATGGATATGAAAGAAGAGGAAGGGAGGCGACATACGAGTGTAGCCGGTTTCGCAAATGTAAATGAGTGAATGCTTTCACTGAGGATAGAATGTTCCTTTCGTTGAACTACGCGCTAACTTTTCCGCTTGCTCACATATCAGATCCGGAGTTATTCCTCAGACGCCAGAAACAATACTTCATTCTTTCCTCAGCGGGAAAGCCGATTTACAGCACACACGGCTCCGACCAAGTGGTCTCTGCATACATGGGAGTGATACAGACAGTGGTAGCCTTTTTTGAGGCCAAAGAGGAACAAGAAGATGACATTCAGTAAGTACAAGCGCAAGAAGGAAAGAAGGTCGATTCTCCAACAGAGGGCTGAGAAGAATATTTGCGGTCCCAATACAAAAGGAAGAACGAAAGGAACCCATGAGACGACGTCTCATTTCTGAAATAGTGCTGTACCTTTATCTACTAACACAGTCTCTCACTACAGATGTGTGAAAGCGGGGACAACAGTGTTTGTATTCCTCACAAAGCCAAACATGATCCTGTTGGCAGTTTCAAGCATAGGCGAGTCGGAACGGCAACTGATACAGCAACTTGACCTCCTATACAGCTATCTTCTCTCCACACTGTCGAAACCGCAGATATCACGTGTGTTTCAGAACCGAGGAAATTTTGACCTCAGGAGACTTTTGGGTAAAGCAGACGTGGCATGCCTTGACGCGCTCAGTGCTGATATGGCCACTATAGGCAATCCCGGGATCCTTCTTGGGGCACTGGAATGTTTGTATCTACAGAAGAGCGTGCGGGAGAAAATACATTCTGCAATGATGGAGACGAGATCCAAGGCTCTGCTGTATGGACTGATCATTGCGCCCCGGGGCCGGCTTATCAGTGTTATGCGGCCCACGCGGCATAAGTTACATACAGCCGATCTCCAGCTGCTTTTCTCCATGATATTCAATACCAACCTGTTCAATCAGCACGACTCTGGTGTAACTCAGGAGGAGCCGCATGAGACAGCTAAACCATTGACAGAGGACGAAGAGGAGTTTTGGGTGCCTGTGTGTTTCCCTAAGTTCAATCCGAATGGATTTGTCCATTGTTATGTTGGGTTCCTCGATGCTTCTGTGAGAGTTCCTTTTGAGTTCACCAGCATTGAAAATATGCCCAAAGTGGACAAAACAGCTGTGGTGCTGATAAGCGCCGACAAAGACGCCTTCTTTGAGATGCGGGACGTGAAGGCCAAACTGTGCCAGCGGCTGGCTGCTGATAAGCTTGTCTCGCATATCAACACTTCACTGGAAAATGGGCGGTTCTCACCCCTTGACATCCCCATCCCCTTAGTGCGCCACTTTGTCTACAAGAACAAGAGCAATCTGCAGTACATTGCGTCTTCCTACGAGCCACATTTCCAGTCTCTATCAAGCCGAAGAGTGCTAAACCTGCTGTACAGCCGCTTGCACGAGTCTACTCATAACCCAAGGCGGATGGGCACAATTGGGTTTCAGTCCAGAGCGGCATATGTGAAGTGGAAGGGGAAAATCAAAGGTGGGGGACTGGCGGGGCTCTCGTGGGTCACTCCCAAGTTTGAGCTGTATCTCATCACTGGCTGTTTTGTGAGGAAAGACATGCTGGCTCAATCAGCTCGGGCAATTCTGGAGTGGGTGAAGAAGCACGAGGAGCGCTTGTTTGTTGTTAACGGAGCAATATTCTAGTCAGGGAGGTTCAAAAAAGAGAAGGGAAATACTGGTTCTCTCACTGTCAGGGAGTAAGTCAAGTATGACTGGTGAAATGTACATCTAAACTTCATATGTTAATCGAGCTTTTGAAGTTCAGAGCTCACATAGCTCGTACAAATCTATACATAAGTATGGAAAGTCACTGTGCTATTTACTGTACATGTTGAAGGGTCACTGTGTTTCCTAATAAACATAGCAAACCAGACAGGAGCCTCTTCGAGCCACGACGAGAATGCGTATGTCGTGAATGCAATCAGGTTTCAGCGAAAATCAGCATTATCGAGGATTGCAATATCATGTAGCTATCAAGTCTTTTTGGGAGCCTTGATAACGATATTCCGACTGACGTTCTTGGACCTTCTCTTTTTGGCTCCCTTAATATTGTCATACTCCTTGTCAATACTTCTCCGGTTCGGCTTGGCTCTCTTTGGCAGGGCGCGCTCATCGAGAAGCATCTTGTCAGCATAGACAACAGCATTCGCTGGCGTTTCGCTGACTTTCTCTTCCGAAGCTCCAATGTTCACACTGTCTGCCAGAAGTTCGCCAACACTCTGTGACTTGTTTCTCTTCCGCAGTATAACAGGCTCGTTAGTGTCAAACGAGTCTGCCGTCTCTTTATCCTCTTTCTTGACTTCCGACTTAACTTCGGGCACTTCCTCGATTCTCGGGACCGCACTTGCGTCCAAAACATTCAGGGATGAGATTCTCTGCACAATGTGTGCAACAGCCATGTTTGCTTCAACCAGACGGGCTGATCGAGGAGACAGGTTTGAGTCAGTATATAATGCTCCTACCCGTAGTTTCTGCTTCAAAGGCTTTGCGCTGACTGTCGATTGTGAGAATAGGCTTTCCTTAGTTTTGGTGAGAAAACCATCCAGAGAAACCGGACCAACGTTTTCGTCCGTTGTTTTCGCAGACTCTTCAACTTCCTCAACAGCTTCCACTTCCGTCATTTCCCGCTCCCCGTATGCTTTGATCATCTGGGCAATCTCCCGCCCATAGCGCCGAACATGTGAGGATATGTTGTTGGTGACAGACAAAACTGCCGATACCTCAATGGGCATAGCCGACACCAGCGACACAAGCAGCTGATTAGGCATCACAAAACGTACCGACTCATCATCTTTCCTTGCCTGCGCGTCTCTCCATTCACACAATTTTTTCACAAGCCCGACTTTGTTCTTGGGAATATTGTACTGATGGGACAAAGACAGCCATGGCTCCAAAGACGGCTCAAACTGCGACCGCCGCGTGTTTTGAAACTCGCTCTGATACTGCTTGAAAGTTGTGTATTCAAACCTCTTCACTGCCACATTGCGGGACTCAAACAGGACAGTTTGCAGCTTATCCTTCTCCAGCAGTTCGTTCCTGAGACAGTCGTAGATGTACAGCAGGAAGTGTGTGTCAGACCGGGCATAGCTCATCATCGTACTGGGCAAAGGCCGCATTCTCCAGTCTGCCAGTTGGTACTTCTTCGATGTCCTGAACCGGACAAACCTCTCCAGCAGATATGCCAAGCCAAACTTGGGGAACCCCAACGCTTTGGACGCATGGAACGTGTCAAACAGACTCACAACATACAGCCCCAAATCCCGCTGGAGCCACACAATGTCCATAAACGCTCCGTGGAACACTTTGATTGTGTTTGGGTCTGCAAACACCTCATTCAGCACCTCCAGCTCGTCCCGCAGGGCCAATGTGTCCACTATATAGTCCTGGTCTCGAGTGCTTATCTGCATCAGACACACCATTCCGTAGTAACTCCTGTAGTCATGATGCTCCAAGTCCACTGCTATTTCGCTGAACTTCTTCAGATCTGCCACCATCTCCTGTAATGCTGCTACAGTGTCCACCCACCGGGCTGACGTCTCCTCCCACGGACGCGATGTGATAGGCTCCCTGCTGTGAAAAACCGAGTCAGGATAAGGCTGGTTCTTAATCTCGGTAAGATAGGGATTGGGATAGTAAGGGTGGTTGTTGTTGTCCACATCTACCAGCTTCACACTTTCTTCGTAGGGCACGAGGGCATGTGGTTTGGATGTCAGAATTGGCCTGAACGGACTCCGGTCAAAGTTGTCCAGAGCGTGACGAAAGCGCGTCTGTGGTTTCACAATTTTCTGGTGAGGCAGCGTCTTGTCGTCCTCCCCAGTCTCCAAATAGGTGTACTCAGATTTGTTCGCCGTTTTCCCCTTCTTGAACATATCCAGGGCTATGTCGGAGCTTTCAAACAGGTTGTCCAGCGTCTCCTGGATATAGTTCCACGATTTGTCCAGTCCGGGATCGTCATCTCTGTCAATTTTGGGGCCGTCGTCGCCGTCCGCACTGGCCCCGTTGGCATTATAGACCAGCTGTTCCACCAGCCCCAGAATGCGTTTGGAGCTGTCTGTAATGGCCTGTCCTGTTTCCTGGTCGATCTGCTTCACAAAGTCCACGTCCTGCGCGGCCAGACTGTTGGTGGCGCGCACGGTGCCCATCAGCCCCATAAGGAGCGGCTTGAGTTTTTCATCCATCACAGCGCCGGCCTCAGTTTCTCGGGATACTTGTTGCTACTTCGATAAGTAGTAGTCAAAACATCAGGTGCGACTTCTCCTGAGCCGAAGTGAAGCCCCACAGGTGTTATGGATATCTGCAGGCTACTCAGTAATATCAACGGCCAACTGAATATGATGTAATCTGCGATCTTGATCTCTCAACTCACTTTTTTCCTTCCTTCCTTCCTACTGATTGTTTTCTATCTCTTCACCCCATTTCCTTCCCACGTATAATGGAAAATAATTTTTGAGGCCCGTAGTGGGCTGGAAGGAGACCTGATGTTACCTACTTTATCTGAAACCTAATATGTGAGGTTTTCAAGCTGCATCCTCTTATTAGTGTTGCCCTTTCGTCAGATTGTTTCTTTCCTCTTGTTAATATTTCACCTATAATACGAGATTCACTTTTCCAGAGCTTTGATGAGTTTTTTTTACAATTCACCTTCTATATTACTTCATTGTATTTCTACATCGCAGTCATGAATATGCATGAGATGCATAGAGTTACATGCACTTACATACTCTGTCCTTCAAAGTTCATTGTGCGGAGTGAGTTCCCATCTATAGGACATGTTCAGGATGAGACGTGAGGGGTCAATGCGATAAGTGAATCAGCAGATGTTGGGGTTTCGGTGATGAGCATGAAGATATCCAGGTGCGCTGTTGCGAGGTAAGTGATGGGCTGTGTTGAAAAGCCATGCCATGAGGGTGGTGCGTTGAGGAGCTGGTAGTAGCGTGCGGAAATGTCGGCCGGGTCAACTGTTCAACTGGAAAATCGGGATTCTTCGGAGTCCCGTGCCCCTCGAAGAGCCGTGAAGAGTCTCGAGCCATCGGGGAGTATTGAAGATTCTATCGTTTCGGCTGTGGAAACGGCGAAGGTGCGTATGATCGCATTTTGAGGAGACATAGAAGGATGATGGGGGAAAACGCCAGTACTGACATTGGACCAGACAGGCCTGGATAAGCTGCTCCATTCGTGGCACGAGATTCCCGAATGGCAAAAAGACAATCACTACATTCTTTCTGGATACGTGAAAGAGACCGGGAGCTTTCGGAAATGTCTTGACTCTTTGTTCTACGTTCACAATGAGACAGGTATGGGCAATTGAAAGAGGCGGAACATTATGAGGGTGCATTGCGGCTGCTAACGACGAACAGGAAACATTTACTCCCATTTTATTCCAGCTCTTGTTTACCTGGGGCTTGCACTGCTTGGTTGGGACATATGGGTAGCGAAATACCCAACGACAACATACACGGACTTTGTAATGTACCTGTGCTTCTACTCGGGGGGTGCGGTATGCCTGGGGTTCAGCAGCGCATTCCATTGCTTCAAATGCCATTCGCATCATGTCTCGAAACTAGGCAACAAGCTTGACTACCTGGGGATTGTATTTCTCATAGTTGGCTCTTCTGTGGGTATTATACACTATGGGTTTATTGACAATCCATACTACAAGCGCCTATTCACTACATTAACGCTCACTCTAGGCACTGCGTGCGCTATTGTTAGTCTCAACACTCTGTTCTCGCACCACACTTGGCGGCCGGTACGCGCGACTATGTTTGTTCTCTTTGGACTGTCTGCCGTCTTTCCGGTGGCAACAGGTATTCTACTATATGGGGTGAGTTGAACCAGAGTGTCACTACAAATGGACTCAACATCCAAGTACTAACTGCGACCTGCATCCATAGTACGAAGAGTCGAGGAATCGAGCACAGCTGCCATTTGTGTTCATGGAAGGCACTCTTTATATCTCCGGAGCAGTTCTTTATGCCTGCAGAGTACCCGAAAGATTCAGCCCAGGAAGTGAGTAAATTTCAGGGACTGTATACGTTACACGCTTGTTACTCCGGTCTTTCTTCAGAGAGGTGCCCCTGCTGACAATCTCAGAATACGACTATTGGGGACATTCACATCAGCTCTTCCATGTGCTGGTAGTGGCTGCCAGTATCTCACACGCAATAGCTCTTTCACGGGCCTACAACTACTGCCACTTGAGAATGCAAGGGAACGGAACAGAGTTGATGTATGAGTGAGCTTTCTCTGGAAACGAGAGTAGCCGGGACTGCTGAGTAATGTTTGGCTTTGAGACATTGTCTCTCCGCTGCTTCTAATTTTGAGCGCTTAACTGATCCTCTCGTCTTTCGATACAGAAAGGCAAGAATACAGTAAGCCAGTTGACTTCGCTGAAACTGTCAACTGCTCACTATTCCGAAAGAGGGAGAGATCAGCTGGAAAATTCACCATCGCTGCTAGGGGGTTTTCCTGTAATCGACTAGTGAGTGATCAGACTCCGGCGGTCAGTGTCACTAAAGTGTCTTGTGTTCGTGCGGCCTGAGATCCCGAGTAGGTTACCATGCCATGTCTGCGAGTGCATTTGTTTATGTTTGGGACGGGTTTCGAGGAAGTATCCATAAATATATAATGATTCTTCTCCTACGAAAGAAAAGAGTATGATAGATGAAGGCGAATCATGAACCTACGAGCTTCCCAAAGGTAATGAGGTCTTGGTCACAGAGCCAGATTGTGCGCTTTTATCAGGGTTCTTCCAAGAAAGGAACACAGGATGAAACTGAGCAAGAAACTGTCCAAAGCTGTCTTTGACATATATGCTAGGTGTGGTGGTTGTACAACTGGGAGCATCATGATTTTTGTGTAATGTGAGGAACACTATGTATTGCTTTGCCAACTGTGTTGCACTTACACATTTTCCAAATTTTTTTTTTTTTTTTTTTTTTCTTTTTTTCTCTTTGTGATTGTTGTCGTAATTGACTGTCAAATCAAACATCGTTACAACTCCAAACAGCTGGACTCCGGAGCTTCCTGTGAGAGACTGATGACAACTGTCTATTGATGAGTTTCCACAGAGTTATCTCCACATAGTTGACGGTGTAGTTTGCCTAAATGGGGATTGTCAATATATAAATAAGCACGCAGTACTTT
>JAKTWI010000415.1:0-20903 GCA_030561065.1 Sporopachydermia cereana | reverse complement strand
ACTGCTCTTTTCACATAAAACAATAGTAGCCTGAAACCTCTTATCAAGATGTTTCAGTCAAAGTAGTAATCAGCCGATCAATTGTTTCAAAAGCGTTTCGGAAAGAACGATGTTTCAACCATGTCAGAGATCCATCTTCCTCCCAGCTGTCACGTGATGAATCACGTGTAAAGAATCTGTATCTCTTACACAATTTCAACTTTGGGCGTCTGGTGTAGTTGGTTATCACATCCGCTTAGCATGCGGGAGGTCCCCGGTTCGATTCCGGTGTCGTCCATTTTTTTGTCTCGATTCATGTGTGCTTGACTTATTATAGTATTGATGGTACAATATTTAGTCAGCCGATTGAAATGCACACATACGTGTTTGATGATTCCAATATTTTGAGCTTGTTCGTGGATCATACTATGAAGCGAGAGATTCTTTCAGTGCATTATACTACAAACCGGATATAAGCTAGTGGATTTGGAAAACTCGGCGTCAACAATGACTTTGGCCGGCAAAGTAAGTCAGGAGATCAAGCAATGGTGCTTGACAAATGGGTTGGTAATGTATCCCGAACCTTTCCCTGCATCTGAGTCGACCGTCATTCACACACCAGTCACCTCTCATCCCACGCCCATTCCTAGAAGCTGTTTTGAGAGTTCTCTGAGATGTCAGACAGCTTTTAATGAAGTTTATGCTCGGGTAAGCTGTGATACCGCGTGGCTAGAATGCGTTTCAGAGAAGTACGTTCTAGCTATTTGGAGGACGTTGTGAGGAAACAACCAGATAAGGAGAAAAGAATAAGCCTCTGACTTTCTCAAATAGATTGGCTGAATATGATTCCGAGTTCACAGGCAAACTGTGGAGTACTTATTTGAGGGCTAAGAAGTTCGGTCTGGTACAGCCATTGAGTTTAGGTCTTTTCAGATCAGATTACATGATAAAAGTCGATGAAGACTCAAGTGAAATCAAACAGGTCGAATTCAACACAATTTCTGTCTCATTTGGTGGTCTGTCATCCAAAGTTGCCGAGCTTCACAGGTATGTCATGCTCTGCTCCTCTCTGTGATTGTGCGTTGCTAACATCGCCTGCTTGCAGATATCTACTAAAGAGAGGACATTATGAGCCAAGCCACTTGGCTCTCGATGATCTGCCGTGTTCCAGCTCATGCGAGGATCTTGCCAGGGGACTGGCCACTGCACACAATGAGTACTGCAAAAGACACGGCACTCAGGGTAATGATAACTACGTCGTCCTTTTCGTCGTCCAGCCCAATGAACGCAACACTTTTGATCAAAAGCATGTTGAGCTCTCGCTTCTGGAGACATTTAATGTGAGGTCGAGAAGGATTGTTTTCGACGAGGTGATTGCGAATGTCTCAATTGACAGCCACTCAAGAAGATTGACTTTGCTTGACAGCAATGAGGAGGTCTCAGTTGTGTATTACAGGACGGCTTACGCGCCCAGTGATTATACGTCGGAAGCCCATTGGGAAAGCCGATTTCTTTTAGAGACAACGTTGGCCATCAAGTGTCCCTCGATCGTTACGCAGTTGGCTGGAACGAAAAAAGTGCAGCAACTTCTGACGGAGAAGCCAGTTCTAGAAAAGTTTGTGGTTGATCGCCACCTCGTGGATCAGCTGATGTCTACTTTTGTGAGAATATTTGCTCTTGATGGGGATGACCGTGAAGAGGCTATCCAGATTGCACTAAAGGATTACAACAAGTATGTCTTGAAGCCACAGCGTGAAGGTGGAGGCAATAACATCTACAAAGAAGACATTCCCAAGTTCATCGAGAGTCTTTCTCCGGATGAGAAGGCTAATGTTCTTGGGGGTTACATCCTGATGGAACTAATACCAACCTCCACCTTCAAGAATCATATTTTACGAGATGGTATCGTCTATGAAGATGATATCATCAGTGAATTGGGTGTGTTTGGCACCGTTTTGTGGGACACTTCTGATTCGACAATTCTTAGCAATGAGACAGCGGGCTGGCTTCTTAGATCCAAGTTTAGTACCAGCAACGAGGGAGGCGTCGCAGCTGGCTTTGGTTGTGTAGATAGTATACGCCTTGTTTGAAAGGAATATACAGTCATAGTTTGTTCATTCGCTTGGTGCGCATTTATTATATGTGAATATTAAACTAGCTGTTGGTCTGGTTTGATTCAAAGCCATGCTATTGCAAACGGCTGCGTCCTTTCTTACTTTTTGTTTCTGTGTTTCCTAAGCAGCGATGTTCCTGAAGCTTTGGCCAAATTTCTCTCCATTGAACAAGCCCAGAGTGCCGCCCCTGTGGTATTAGAGAACAAGAACAGTGTGCCGAGAATGGGACAAGCCTCCAGGGCGCCGGATACTAAACCGAAGCTATGATGCAACCTAGTTAGTAGAGTTCCAGCAGAGCACTTGGAGCACTGAGGTCATACAGACCCAACATATTCATTCTTTTTCGAGTGGTATATAGCTTTCGCTTGTCGACTGTCGAACCCTTTCAAATCAAAGTATCTTTCATGAGCTTCCTGTCCCTTTTTGGGAGCCTCGATGAAGATCAGAATCAGAGGTCCAAGCACGGGTATGAAGTTCAGAGCAATAGTTATGACACAGCGTATGAACCACATGGGCCACAGTATCTTCCCAGGAATCCCCAGAATGAAGTGTCGAGCTCTTGATGTCAGCGGCACTTTTACAGAGCGCCGCAGCTTTCCCCGAACAACCAAGTCATCATGACCCTCAATGCTGAGTACCTTATTCCACCAAATGTTAGAAATAATTGTCCGAAGGTTGCTTATCGCCAGAAGTCAGGAATTAGTTACTGTGTCAAAGAGATACTTCAGCGGTGTCGGAAGAAGGAACCATGACGACACCAAGTGAGCCGCCACAACGCTTTCTTGTATGAGTGCGATGAACGCTGTTATAATGCCTGATGGTCCATTGAATAGAAGGGCGACCACAGCTTGTGGGGGATATAGAAAAAGGTACATTAAGGCAAAAACCATCACTGTAAGCACGATATGTGGTATCAGGATGGTGATCATGTATGCCCATAATTTGGGATGCGTAACAAAATAAACCATCCCCTTCAACCACCAGTGAGCTCTGTATTAGTAAAGGGTATCTTGAAAAGAGCATACTACTACGTTATGGGCGCCGTGATAATTGGTAACAGCAGCATACAATGAACGGGTACATAAAGGACCCTGAAGTCCCTATCATCGCTGGTATCATCAAAGGCTTGAAGCCCAATGTTAAAATCTGCCGTACAGCTCTCATTTTTCGCGATAGGAGTGGAACCGTGATTGAACCCAGGCCCATGACTGCCCTTTCAGTGTGAAATAAGCGTGCCTCTCCCCTGATTCAACTCCATCGAAATGCAAAATCGGTCGACTCCGTTCAACACTCTGCAATGGCAGATCAGACAGTTGTTGATCTTCTATCTTCATGAGTGATATTCCCTTTACAAAGACATCTTTTCGAGACACAAAGATAACTGTGCCCGTGTCCTAAGTAGGGGGTGGAGTTTCCAAATCAGGCGCTCAATCATCGTGATTATCGGAGCACCGAATAAATGAATCAATTGTCCTGGGGAAGATGTATGAAAACTGATGTGGGGAAATGAAGAAAGGGACATACCATTTGGTTCAGAGTTCAGTGAGTTACTCAGAGGTTTTGAGAAGATACCTAAGGGCGATGGGATTACGCAAGGTACCTCTCCAGGCCCCTCATCCGTAACACACTTCTGCGAAGATGATCAATCGGTTGACACAGCTGGGGAAGAATATCACCGAGGAGCTGGAAAATGTTGTGACGTCCCAAGCCAACAACCTGGGACAGAAAACCTCAAATGGTGAAGAATCTGACACGACGGGAGGCAAGGAGACAGAAGATGGGAAAGAGACAAGCCGGCAGGCCTCACCGAAACCTGATGCCCAAGCACGGAGCACGGATAAAGGGAGCTCTGATCCAGGGTCGATCGAGGTTGGATCTGAAATAACGCCAGAGATTCACTCGAAGCTGAAGAGACTTGACAAGTACGAAAAGAAGTACCCCGCTCTCTTGCAAGCATACCGGGCCGAGAAAAAGAAAACAGAGTCAATTGCAAAGTTTGAGAAAGTATTACAGGAGCTTACGCCTTGCAACTCGATCGATGATGTTGAGGGGTTTCAGCAGTATCTTCAGAACGTGTCTGTACAGTCTGGGATGCTTACAGAGGAGACTAAGCGGCTTAGTAAGGAGGTTCTCAGGCTTGAGAGGGCAAACTCGGAGCTGCAAAGCAGTCTGACTGAAGGTGACGCTGAGAAGGAGCGACTGAAAGCCCAGTTGCAGGATGTGATGACTCAAAATACAGAAGCACCTTCCAAATACTCGAAGTCAAGCCTGGAGGAAGAAGCGGAGGAAAGTGAAGACAAAAACTCTGACAACATCGAATTGCAAAGACGGATAGCCGAGTTAACAACAGACAACAATACAGTACAAGCGGAGCTGGAGACTGTCAAATCAGACCACGCGAAAGCTTTGACGGAACTTTCGGAACTCAAAAGCGCCAATGACAGTCAACTCACCGCGATCAAAAATCTTGAAAGTAGTCTTCATGACGCTACGGGAAAGGTTGACCAAGAAAAGAGGCTGTACGAAGAGCTTGAGAAGGAGACACAACTAGCTGTAAGTCGTCACGAATCAGACTTGGCGGATTTGAGAGACCAGTATTTGCAATCTACAAAACGCTATGAGCAGGAGAAAGCCAAGGCAGTTGAGTTGACTGCAAAGAACGTTGAACAGAGCAAACAGATACACGAGCTACAAACCAAGCTTCAAGTAGCCAATGAGGAATTGCGCAGGATCATCAATTATGTGCTCACTTTTCTCTCTGAGCAAGTAAACTTGACCAGCTTACCAAGTATTCTGGAGGTTGGTCGAGATCTGCTGAAGTTGGTGGATGCTGTCAATCTCAGTAGCGATAGTCTGAGAGACGTGAGTGATGTGTCTTGGGATAAACTTGAGGAGGTAAGAAAACTCTTGTCCTCCAAATTAGCTGAAGCGGAAAACCACAAACGACTGATTGAAGCAGAGGAGAAAAGTACCGTTCATGTGAATGATTTGTCTGACTTTCAGACTGAGGAGACTTCCTCTGAGACAAAACCGGAAGAGAAGGTGAACAACATCGAACACGATAAGGAGTCATCTGATGTTTCGAAAGCAGGATCACGAGATGGGGAATGCTCAGAGTCTGAAGGAGTTGTGGAGAGTTTAAAGCAGCGAGTTGCAAACCTCGAGAATCAGGTCGATGCTCTTGCGAAAGAAAGAACTGAACTGCAACGTTCTCTCGCGTCACGGGATGAAGAGATAGAGAGTCTGAGGGACTCCTTGAGAAGCGTGGGAGAGGAGTTAGTCGATGCAAGAGACCAGTTGAAGAGCTCAGATAAAGACAAGGCTCTTTTAAAAGAGGCCGAAGAGAAAATCCAGGGACTGGAATCAACCATAAACTCACTAGACACAGAAAGAGAGGAACTGAAAAGCTCTCTCGAAGTTCTCTCAAAGCAAAGAGACTCGATGTTGACTGTGGATGAGGAGAGAGACAATAAGCTACAAAAACTCTCAGATGAGATTGAGGCACAGAAAATCAAGATAAAGGAGCTAGAGGACATGAACAATCAACTGACCACGAGGGAAGCCACACTTAGTGGCGATCTCACTGCTGCCAAAACCCTCTCACAGGAGACTGGCGAACGGCTGGATAAGACTACAAAAGAGCTGGAAAATCTGGGGAATATGAATGCACAGTTGGAAGGCGAGCTGGCCAGGTTGAGAGAACAAAACGCCACTCTGACGAGAAGTAATGCCGAGTTAGAGCAGAAAGCTACTTCTGGGGCTGAGCTGAAGCTGGAAAACTCACTTCTGATGAAAGAGAAGGAGCATAAAGACAAGGAAGTTGCCCAGCTGCAAGAGAAACTGCGCATTTTGGAGGATCAACATGCTTCCGTTTCCGAACAACTGAACGGGGAGAGAAAGCAATTGGCAGAGACCCAGAAGGCTCTGGAGTTAGCCCAAAAGGATATCAGAGTTTTGAGAGAAGACATTGACGAAACGCGCAAGCTCATGAAGGCTGACAGAGCGCGAATAAAGTCATTTGAGCAGGAAAATGCAGAACTGACTATGCGTCTGAGGCAAATGGAAGGAAAACTCGACACAGCAGAAAGACAGAAAGAGGAAATGGTACAAAGATACAATGGTGTTATGAAACAGTGTGAGGAGCTCTCATCACGATCAGCCGAAGTAAATGCTCGCTATGAATCCCTGGAGGAAGAGCTCAAGGATTGCCGGTCTCTTCTACAAGAGAGAACCCAAGAGTCATCGAGAATGAGATACCTGCTAGACGATGGTGAGAGGGTCCACGAGGCTCGGATAAGAGAACTTTACGAAAAGCTGGAACTACTGAAGGAAGAAAAAGCTCAGATAGAGTCGGAGACAGCATTACTTGCTAAAAGGAAGCACCAGGAGATGGAAACCCTGCGTAAGAGATTCAAGGATCAAAGCGATAGAATTGTCCTTTTGACTGAAGAGTGCTCGAACTTCCGAAAAGACAACGAGGCGCTCGATACCACCAAAAAGGAGCTGGAGTCCAGGGTCTCGGCTCTGGAAAACGACCGGCGAGAGCTGGAGAACACCGTAGAGAAACTTAGAGACTCAGTGGCACTAACAGAGACCAACCTGAGAGAGAATGAAAGGCTTACGGAAGTTCTCAAGACGCAGAACTCAGAGATGGAGCGGAAGTTGGAGAAGCTCACTAAGGTATACAGGATTGCGAGTGAAGAGCTGCGCAAGTCTCAGAAACGAGCAACAGAAACCACAAATAAGCTCTCCCGACACTCAACTCAAGACGCGAAAAGCGAAAAAGACATGGATGGCTCTAATGATAATGATGGAATGGCTGCATCTAAGTTGAATGTGGCATATATTAGGAACGTCCTATTAGGTTTTCTAGAGCACAAAGAGCAACAGAAGCAACTTCTGCCTGTGTTAGCTACTCTACTGCAGTTCACTGACGATGATAAGCACAGACTGAGCACGGCGGTCCATATTCAATAGTCGAGAATGAAGGTGCCTCTGGGAGACCGGGTGATTCGAGCACTCCATAGTGAAATGAAGAGTGCTTGATCAGTTTGTGTCCTGATATCTTTAGCTTGCCTGCTTTTCTCCATGTTCAGTACATGTTCAGGTATCTCTGTCCATTGGCGCAATCGGCCACTGTGAATTGGTCGGGACCTAGTATAGTCGAGATTCGTTTAGCAGTACCTACTGTCTGCTGAAATGAATCATGCTCAAGTATGATGCCTCCCTTATACTGCTGTTTCCATTGTCCAACTTGTGCGAGTATTTCGTCCTCCGTTATCTCTGAGTTCACCAACTTCCAGTCAAAGCTGTCGTAATCCCAAAGCACATTGGTCATACCAAACTGCCTAATGATCTCCCGAGAACGGTCATCGAGCCCGCCATAAGGTGGACGGAAGTACTTAGGCAGTACGCCAATAGTCGCGTTGATAGCCCATATTGACCATTGAAGCTGGGCAATAATTTGCTCGTTGGTGAGCGAAGGAAGAAATTTGTGCGACCAAGTGTGAGATGCAATAAGATGGTTCTCCTGAAAAGCCTTTTGCATCGTCTTGTAGTTTTCAACTACTCCCAAGCCCAATGTAAAAAACGTTGTCTTATGCTGAAGGCTGGTAATCAGGTCCAGCGTTGATCTTGAGGGACCGTCGTCAAATGTTTGAATGAAGCGACTGCATGTAAAAACCTCATCTGGGCGAACACAATGATGACAGTCAAATGAGCACTGTTCGCGGGAAACCTTCGAGCAGTCCCCAAAAGGTCGTGGGGGTATCGAGCTGTAAGGAGGAACTTTGTTCAAATCTATGAAAGCCATAGGAATGTACGGCGGGTCCAACCCGGGCCATTCAGTGAGACCAGTGAACTCAGTCAGCCATGTAGGGAAGGCCAGCAGGTCTTTCGGTTTGCCGTCAGTCTCCAATGCCGTTGGACCACTCCCCCGTGACACAAGCTGCAAAGCTTTTGCTGCCTTTCCCTTGTCGAATAGACCTAGATCCCCATTGTCGCCCATGGGTTCCCACACCTTATCGTCTCCGAGCTGCAGGGCCAGTTGCCGGTAATTCGGCGAGAAGTCTTTGAGTGGGTTGTTTTGCAGCACATTGCTGATGACATCAGGAGCTATACTGTTCAGAATACTAGCTTGTATTCTCTCACTAGAAAGCAGCAGCCCTACCGCTAGATATATCAAACGCAGCATAGTAGACACTGGGTTATCGCTTCATGCACGCATAGACAATCATATGCACTCCTGATGTTAAGGAAATACTCACCGCAACGGTTCCTTACCATAAATGTGGAAATAACGCCAAAGCAACATACTGTAGATATCTGATAGAGGATTGCTTATACACATATTCAAGGACCATCTTTTGCGATTTGGTTGTTTAATAAAAGTAAACAGCCGGCTGCCACAAACCAGACACGTCTGTG
Organism: Sporopachydermia cereana; assembly: GCA_030561065.1. Lineage (NCBI taxonomy): Eukaryota > Fungi > Ascomycota > Sporopachydermiomycetes > Sporopachydermiales > Sporopachydermiaceae > Sporopachydermia > Sporopachydermia cereana. Next base: position 12,384 of record JAKTWI010000415.1, on the reverse strand, counting down.
AGAATGTGACAAACAGCAGCCCGCTCTATTATGTTTGAGCTGCCTTGCAAGCGGGCGCAGCAGATCGAATGCTTTAAGGCCGATGGGATACAAAAAATAAGAAACCCCTCTTTGACTTCTTGCAAGCTGTAAGTTGATTTGTATGTCGACACAGTAGGGGGCACCGTTGCCGTTATGAAGTAGCAGTAGAGTGACTGGGCGTGCTCACCTTTGGCTGGAGGAGGCAGAAACCCCGAATGCCGATGGGTACAACCACAACCTCACACGAAGGGTTATACATCAATCTGCAATTCTGATACAATTGATCGGGATGTGTATTGTGAGGTGCACATCTTGTGTGATATATGGCTTGACGATCAGCGTAGAGATGTAGTAGCATATCATGTTGCAGCGATGCTCATCGCATCAAGAAAACTCTATTTATATGGCTCAGATAGACGTGCCGTTATCAACTTCTGGTGGAACGCGGTATTCGAAGGCCACCTATGAGGAGACAGATAAGCATTGCTGATCATACAGTGACATCCTACAGCTCAACTCTTCACTTTTATTTCCTTCATTTGTCAAATTCTCAGATGGGCTTCTCATATCTATAAGGTCCGTACACTAGTCGATGTGGCATAATGGCGTGCTGGAGCTTCTGCGCTTAACGTATCTTTTTGTTAACGGTTCTCCGGCTTGAACGTTCAACCTATGAGAGAAAGCCACGAGCTGCGGCTCTATAAAGCTCTAAAGAAATCAGATAATCAGCCTGATAAGCGTACTTCAAGCGTTGCCCCCAACATAGAGAATGGAGATATCAGATTGATAGTTCAAAACGGCCTCATCCAAACGGAGGCCGACTTTCTGTCCTAAAGTGGCTTCCTCTTCTAGATAATCTTCCAGACAAAACAGAATAATCAACATGTAGCGTCAATCGACAGCTCAAAGCTGATCTCTTCTAAAGAGAGGACGAAGCGAGAAAAGAAAAATACAGATACAGATCAGCCACTCTTCCAACCGAGACAAAAATCGATGTGGTTGTTGATGACGTGAGCATCATGTAAGACCCTACGGTTGCTCATTGCCTGTCATTTGGAGCTCTTAACTGGACAGACAGTAGGTGGCATGGATAATCTGCTCTTTGACATTTATTTTTTGAATAACATTTATATTTCATATTTATATTTCATATTTGTTCTCTTGGACAGAAAATTCGTCTAATGTTGTCACTTCCAGATTCCATCCCTCCCACACAACTTGGGATCACGTGTCTGCTATCAATGTGCGCGCCACCGGAAGTGATGGACTGAAAAGTGGCAACGATGACTTTGATGGCGATAAGAAGCAGAGATCGGTTGATACTTGACTGAGTGGGATAAGAAGACCATCGGAGTGAATTGATTGCTCTAGTTTTTCTTGCATACGATTGTACCGAGAAAGGTTTCAAAGCTTTGGTGGAACCTACCTATAAACAGTCCTTCTGGACAAGTTGTTTGATATGGTCTGCTATTGAGTCGAAGGTGCCGGTACCAATAGAAATTAAGAAGAAGAGACTTCATTGCCATAATGAGCTCTTTCAAGAAACTGTTAACATACCTCCCCATAGAGGAGTCGCAAGGTCTGGATTTAGGAACGGACAAAGTTGCCCTCCCAAGCAGCGTTTTGGACGAACTTTTACATGAACATGGAGACGATCTGCCGTCCCCCTTGGTGTTTCTCCTAAAGAACGAGCATCATGAGCGCTATGTGGGAGTCAGGGAATTCACAAGCGAAGAGGGGACAGTGAAGATACCACCGGGAATAGCTGCGTCACTGAGTCTGAAGCCAGGAGACTTTGTGCAATTGCAACTGGCGAACCCTCCCAAGGGCACAGATTTGACCTTGGCTCCCGTGAACTTCTCTTTCAGCGTTGATGACATCGACATGTGGATCCACCTGCTGGAAGCGAGGCTATCTCAAAGCTATACCGTGCTGACGAAAAATCAAGAGATCACACTGCATTACAATGGGTCAGAGTATAGATTCATGGTCAAGCAAACTGCACCTGCGGATACCGTGTGTATCGTTGATACGAACCTGAACTTGTCGATACAGAACGTCGCAAATGAGAAGCTGACGAGCTCCGAGAAGTCAACCTTTGCATCCCCACAATCAACTGCCATCAGTATAGGCAGTTCTCACGTGCAGCAGATACACTCATCAGCCTCATTCAGTCTGGACTTGAAGAATGTGAGTCCTGAATACAGATACCTGAGAGTGAATGTCAAGTACGAGTCAGATTGGTGTGATCTGTTTGTGGGGCACTCCTTAGACACATCAGAAACGTGCTTTGCACAGTCAACGATAAGTTCACCGGCTATGGATAATTCTAAAACAGTGTTCGTGCCTCTTGAGTCCTACAGAGAAGAACAAAACGGGGGTAAAGTCTTTTTGAATTGTGTTGTCAGTGAGCCTAGCATGATCACCCTACAAACGTCCCTTTCTATGACAGAGCACGATACAGATGGCAGCACGTCAGAAGTGGCACCACCCAATACGACCCAGTGCGAAAACTGCAAGCAGTTCATACCCGACAGATCCTATATGTTACACAGTGGCTTCTGTCTGCGGAACAACAAAAGATGTCCCGATTGCTCAGAGATTTTTCTGAAAGAGATCCCTGCCAGTCACTGGGACTGTTCCAAGTGTAACGCTTGTGGTAACTCGGCAGAGAGCAGACTGCACCACATGAAATTTCACCAGCCTGCCGAGTGTGCATGCGGGGCTCAATTTGATGACGGGCTGCTTTATGCGGCCCATAAGGACGGGAATGATTGTCCTTTAAAGAAACACGAGTGCCAATTCTGCCATCTCATTGTCAGTCGAGGTCCTCCGAACCCCACGGCCGCGCTTATGGGGCTGAGCAATCACGAGTTTGAATGCGGTTCGCGGACAACTGAATGCGAAGTGTGCGATAAAGTGGTACGTATCAGAGATCTGAAGTCACATATGCAGCTGCATGATCTGGACAGAAAACAGAAGGAGACGCCCACACTGTGCGGAAATGTGAATTGTATCAATGTACTGAACGCCAAAGACTTGCAGTCCAATAACCTGGGTCTATGTTCCTCGTGTTTTGCCCCTTGTTACTCAGGCGTTCACGATCCAGATGGAAGCAAGCTCAAATCCCGGATTGAGCGGAGATATGTGATTCAGCTTTCTAAGGGGTGCGGAAAAACCTGGTGTAACAACCCGTACTGCAAGTCCTCTGGGTTGGGGCCTTCGAGAAGAACAATGAAAGAGATTATGGACACAGTATCTCAGCTTATGGAATATGCCCGGGACCGGAAGTTCTATTTCTGTGTAAACGAGAACATGAAGAAAAAGAAGATGACACTGGAGCTTCTATTGGAGGACCCGGTTATATCCAAACAATATAGACCCGTTTGGTTGGCAGCGGCGATCGACTCGATAGGAATATATTCCGCCGATGGTGGAGCAAACAGGAACGATGTTTTGCGAAGCTGCAGTCAATGGCTCACCAGAAATGCTCTTAGAAAGGAAGAAGTAGCCTGAGTTACAGCTCCGCCCTTTATAGATAGTCAATCTACAGCATCTAACCGCATGTGTATGAATAGTTATTTTTTTTTCTTCAGAGGTACGTGACGTAGATCTCTACTTGAAAAACTTGGCGAGTGAAACCTGCCCCTCTTCGTTCTTGGACATGATTTTGGCCACTGCAAGCTCGAAATCCTCCTGTGTGATGTGGATTCTTCTTTCCCGCAAAGCGTACATGCCAGCTTCAGTACACACACCCTTCACTTCAGCTCCAGAGCAGCCGTTCATCTTCTCAGCAATCTTCCGCAGGTTGATGCCTCTGGTCAGATTCATTGATCTAGAGTGAATACGGAGAATATCCGTTCTCGCTTCCACAGTAGGCGGGGGAAACTCAATCTTTCTGTCTATTCTCCCAGGTCTCAAAAGAGCCGGGTCAAGAATGTCCAGACGATTAGTCGCCATGATGATTTTGATGTTCTTGCTGGATTCGAAACCATCCAATTGATTCAGGAGCTCCAGCATTGTCCGCTGGACTTCAGAATCACCACCCCCGCTGCCTTCTACACGGCTCGACCCAATAGAGTCAATTTCATCCATGAAAATGATACTAGGGGCATGTTCGCGGGCCATTATGAAGAGCTCGCGCACCATCCGACTTCCTTCACCAATGTATTTCTGAACCAGCTCCGAACCGGACACTCTGATGAATTTGCAGTCTGTGTGGTGAGCGACAGCTCTAGCCAAAAGTGTCTTTCCTGTTCCCGGAGGACCATACAGAATAACACCCTTGGGTTGAGCGATACCTAGAGACTCAAACAATTCTGGGTGTTTCACTGGGAGTTCAATCACCTCCTTGATTTCCTTGATTTGCTTGTCAAGACCACCGACCATGTCATAAGTCGAGTCGGGAACTTTCTCCACCATCATCAGAGATACTAACGGATCTACCTTGTTGGGCAGGATCTGATGCAAATCATAGGTATCACTGCGCAGGCAAACTCGCAGGGATGGTGTTATTTTCTTGATGTCAATGTCTGAAGCAAGATTCACCACATATTTTCCCTCTGGATGGATCTTCACCAGTACTTTGTTCTTTCCCAAAACCTTCACAACCTCGCCGACATAAGACCCCGGCTCTTGCAGAAGCTTTAGTTCATCCTTCAATGCCCGCACTCTCGAGTTGAGTGCATTTCGTTGTGCTTCCAGACGCCGTAGATTCAACGTCTTTTCATTGATCTTGACCTCCTTGTCTTGAATCAGTTGTTTGAAGAACTGGGGAGCAATGTTAGTGATACAATACAGAATGAATGTATATGAGGCTGCAACTAGCCATCATACAAAAAGAAGTAGTGAGTTTCCACTTACAGGTTCAATACCTCCTTCGTGCAAAATAGCTGCCGTCATCTTCGTCTCCTGATACCAATTTGCTCGTCTGATTCAATCCTCAAGTTCAATCGCCTGACTCAATCGATAACGCCACAACCTCCTAAGCCTCGGTTCTGATGGTTGTAGGAATGCACTTGATCCACAACGAACTAATCCAACGGTGTGAGAAAAGCACTTATCAGAGCTGAGCAGTGACTTCAATAAGGTATAACTGATCAAATCTCAAGCCACCTTCCATATTTTGTTGCTCCTTTGATGGATCGCACAACTCCAGCCCTCAGGATGGCAAACCAACACTCTTTCGCTTCACTACTAGAGTCAATCAACACCTGGATACTTCAGAGGGGGTTTCAGGAGATAACAAATGGGGGTAGTTCTTGAGACACTTCAGAGGGGTGTTCTCGAGACATGGGAGAGGGGCAACTCTCAAGACTTAGCAGGGGGCTTTTCCCGAGATGATAGACTAGGGAATGTTGAAGGGAACCGGAGTCAATCATGATGATCGATCTGATTGATTTCAATCTTTTCAAGTATTGTTGAGTAGACTGGCGATGGTGGTAAGCCAGATGGGCGATTGTGTGTGTGGCGTACCGACAGGGGTAGCTTGCGACTCTTGAAAGGAAAGTTGCTTCATCCATATGCGAGTTGAAGGCGATGGTTGTAGCTGGCTTGTTAAGCCTAGAGAGTAGTTTATGAGAGTTGGGGCCACAGCACAATGAATATAGGGACGATAACAAGCGTTTTGCTGGTTTTCTGTCTGGTCGATCCGAGTGCTGCATATCAGTGGTACTGCCGATGTCAATGTGACGATAGCTACGGAGTCTTCACTGTTGGGAATGAACAGGACTCGCGGTCGATATGCTCATCTTGTACTCGAAAGGCCTGTCAGGATGCTGGACTGGAGGCCTGTAAGGGTGTAGCTGAAAGCGGGATAACCACTCAGTGTTTCCAGCGGGAGTCTCTGAAAGATCAGTTGACGGTATATATATTTAGCATATGTACCATTGGCTTGGTACTCTACGCGCTGTTGTCTCCTAATATCAAAGCAGTGCTGAAAGTGAGTTAAATGACGGGTCTCATAAGATCGTGAAGGGATATGATTATTGAACATATAGGAAATGCTGCTAACATTAATTGTGACAGAGAGCCGGAATCTTGAAAGGCTAGTTTGATGTCTCGGGGCTGAGCCTCAAAGCATCCTGAAGACTGAGACTTGCTGTCTGTTCTTCATCTTCTATCTCAGAGGCTCCATTGCAAGTTCTGCAAATACAAAATCACAACCTGACCTCGAGCCAATGAACCAATCACCAATTGCAAACTGTTACCTGGAAACTGGAATCCGAGGGCGCGTGTTGACAGATGAACCCAACAAATCAAATGTCCATAAAAGTCACTGCTTCAGAGGAGTTCTCCGACAAACAGTCTACTGACTCTGAGAGACAAAAAATAGATTAATGTATTACTCCCGGTACAAACGAACCATGCCCAAAATTGAATGCCTATGACAAGTGCTACCCATCTGTAACTTAAAATCACTACCCAGTCTTTGCCGTCTTTTCGGCGAGTCTCTGCGCTTTCTCCAACTCCGCCTTATTCTTTCTCGCCAGGCGCTCCAAATTCCGCTTATCTCTCTTTGCTTGATTTCTCTCCAGTCTCCTATTGGCCCAGTTTCTCATCCTCTCACCGTTCTTCACAACGAAAAGAGGGAAAGGAACTCCCAACAACAGAGCTATGAAGGCACACATGGTGTTGCCCCATCCATATCCCATCTTGTCGTACATCGGATGGGCAACCAAAGGAAGGAAGAAACCAAACAGCGATCTGAAAACAGCAGCTGCGCCGACTGTAGATGCACTGAACATGTTGTTCATATCAATAAGGTAGTTGAGAGTCGTCTGGAAGATAAGCACAATGGCAGAACAGAAAATACCACTGCCAATCAGGGGCATAAGCCAGAAAATGCCCTTTTCGGCAGACCAGCCGTACCAAACCAACCCGACAGGCATAATTATACCTGCCAAACACAACAACGGCAGCCGAAACTCCGGCTTCGCCACACCCCCGTTCTTTGCAGTAAGACGTCTGTAGACTGCTCCAATGGCCCAAGTGAAAAACAGCACTCCAAAACCAAAACCAATCCCGGGACCCAAAAAACACAGGCCGGCAATACCCGGGTTGAAGCCATACACGCCTTGAAACACCATGGGGAATGTGACAATCATCAGATACATAAATCCATAGGCAAAGGCCATAAACAACCCAAGCCCAAGCACCAAAGGATGGGTACACAGCATGACCAGAGGCCGGGAAAACGCCAAGTAGAATTTGCCTGCCACAGTCTCACCAGTGGCGATATCGTAGATCGTCTGGAAGTGCGGGTTTCCAGTTTCTTTCCTCAGTTTCGCTGCCTTCCTTCTCAGGAGTGTGGGAGTAAACGTCTCTTCGTAGAAAATCAGTCCCACAATAGCCACCACCCCAGAGGCAATAGCCTGCACTCCAAACACCCAGCGCCAGCCCACGTTCTCCACAATAAACCCGGCAATAATCGGAGCCAACACTGGCCCAAAAGTAGGGCCCAGAGAGTACCAAGCCGAGGCTGTGTTCCGATCGCCATCCGAAAACAAGTCAGCCAGCACCCCGGCCCCTATAGAAAGTGGAGCCGCTCCAGAGCATCCAGCGAGAAACCGGAAAACAACCATTTGCGGATACGTCTGGGCCACAGCACAGGCGACACTGAAAACAACCAGAAACCATATCGAGATGTTCAACACAATCCGCCGCCCATACAGTTCAGACAGCGGGGCAACGAAAAGGGGGCAGATGGCCCATGCCAATACAAAAATAGACACCATCAGAGCCTGTTTGGTAGCGTTGGTGACGCCAAACGACTGAGAGATATACGGCACAGCCGGCGAAAGCATAGACGACGACATGGGGGAGGTGAACGTGTAAAGAGCCACCAGGCTTGTAGTCCGCCATTTCCTCCGGAAAGACCAGTTGCGCGGGTACTCTGGATCGTCTTTGCCGTCCCATGTCACCAGCTCGGGGTCTATGTCCTTAAACTCCGCTCCGTCGTCTCTATTGAGAAACCCAGCCTCGTTGACATCTTCATAGAGCGACTTGACGTCTCCCTGGGATTTCAAAGAAGCAGGTCTCGAAGCAGGTTTCGATCCTGTTCGAGAAGCAGGGCGAGAAAACGTCTCCTTGAACCCAGCTTCCAGTTTTGATGCATCGCCAAACGACGTTTCGTCGCCTGCAGAAGAGGAGGTGCTGATATCGTGTTTCTGGCCCTCTGAGCCCTCAGAGTCTCCTTCCTCTTCCAGAATGTGTTGATAGTTGTCCAGCCTTTTGGCATATACTGACAGGATTGTTGCTCTGGTGGCTGTTCGTCTGAGTTCGATTTCGTCTTCGTCCAGTCCTTCGCCGTACAGTTCGCTCTCCACCCGCGTCACCTGGTGATTAGCAGGCGAAACCGAATCCCTGCGACTGATAGTTGATGCAATACGTGTAAGCAGGTTGTCGTGATGGGCCTCACTTCCACTGTAGGACTGTGGAGCGGCAATCTCCGTGCTCAGTGAGGAGCTCTGAGAGGACTCCAGGCTTCTGTTGTCGCCGCTGTGTATTGAGGGGTTCGGGTTATCAGAGCTCATTGTAGGGAATCTTTCTACTGTTGGGGAGAATGCTGGGGATATATGAGTGAGTCTTGTGGTCTATCTGAGTGCTTTCTCAGACAAGGGAAGCAGTTGACAGGAATGGGGGACGGAATTGAGGACGGAGTGTTGAGGTATATGCAAATGTTGTTCCGCCGAGCTTGGGGTGATGGCCGGAGATGATGTGACGGTTTTTATGCTTGCCGGCTCTCCCCCAGTCGAGTAGTAGAGAAACTATTCGAAAAGCAAGATATCCTGGTGGGTTATGCTGAAGTAAGTCATGGACAGTATGCACGAGCCAGGTGCTGTGAGTATGGAGTAATGAGCTGAAAGTATGAGTAATGGCAACGGAGTCGCTGCAGTCAGGCTGAATATTACAGGATTCAGAGAAGTTTATAAAGGAAAAAGCAGAGTGAAAAAATTGGAAAGATACTGAGCTCAGTTTGCGATATAGTATGTAGAATACTTGGGATTCATCGAATACAGTGCGAAAAGCCCGCGAAAGAAAAATTTCCGGAAAGTTGAAAACCTTAGCCGGAATTAGGTGCATAAGATTTCAAACGTTATTCGACTCGGCACTCCATGCATGGGGACGATAGGTTAGATATATTAGAGTTTTTCAAGAGGGGGTCCTATGAGATTGCAAGTGCATTTAATATCAGTGTATTTTATATAATTCTGGGCTCTTTGAAATAATCTTTCAGACCCATCGCCTCTTTACTTGACTCCACAGTCTTCCCATACCAAAGATCATCCATCCATGAGAGGTTTAGAGTTTATCCTCTTCGCACTACTAATCACACACTAAGCGGCTAAGCTCCGAACTTTAATCGGGCAACCCTTACTGTATCGAGCTAGCGCCTGGCGCTTCGGAGTTATCCCAAACTAAAAGTCCGAAGCTCTTCGCAGCCCTTCGCGTCTCGCTCTGAACTGCTTAGAAGATCTCACGCGCTCAGAGCATATTATTGAGTGATGAGGCGAGTAGATAAAAGGAGCGATGAGCAGTTATGAGTGTTCTTTCACCTGTTGCATCATTATTGCCTTGTTTTGCATATTCCCCCAGTAGGTGTGAAAGGCTGGATCTACAGGGTCTTCGGTGAGGATGAGCAATTGGTGGCAGCTTATGATTGCACTGTCCCTTCTCTAATAAATAGTGGGGAAGCCCTAAAATAGGCTTAGGGTGGTGAGGCGGTATTATGTCAACCCTGGACATGTTTTAGGTAAAAGTGCCAGACCTGATGAGATGCAGAAGATGACTGCAGACAGTGTAGACAATGGCATTGAGAACACTACCGAGGCTGCCAGATCGATCGTAAGCGTCCTAGCGCTCCATTATATGGAGTTCAATTGTTGTGAATTATCCTGATTTATCAGACGTAATAGATTGCGACCATGATGTCTCATCTCATCCATCCCTCATCGAACAATGACAAATCCTGGTTTGATCTATCAACTGGGTGGAGAAAGTCAACTTACCATTGAACGGATATCGTCTTGCTGATCTACAACCTCTGACAATTACTGGTACTGGGACTTGTCTCCTCCGTATTGGTAAAAGTGTGTCAGAGGACTGTATGTTGCTGGGCCTGTGAAAGGTCTTTCAAGTCCTCGTTTGACGTCTCATTTCCTGTCTATCATTACATTCCGCTTGACTCATTGAACGCGGCACACGCGATTACACGCGACAAAGGAGCTGCCTTTGCCCTCTAAAACATATGCCCCCAATTCTCTCATACCTGAAGGGCCTCCACATACTGCCATGCCGTATCCAAAATGCTCCAATCGAACTTCCGCTCGTCATCCAGATCAGCGAGATTCTGCCTAGGGACACCCAAACACAGCTTGCCCCCTGGGAGATCAAAGAGTCGGATGAACTTGTAGATCTGCAGGAAATAGGGGTTGCCGTACCCTGGAAGCAGGCTTATGACTTCATCAACCAGGTCTTTATCACCTTCAAATGAAAGGGAGACTGGCAGTTCAGGATTTGGGAAAAACCCAATCTCAATCAGCAGACCTCGGAAAGATCCGTTGATGAAGGTATTTGCTAATCGGACTTGGAACCTCTGCAGTATACCGTCCAACTCGACATCCAGCTCAAACGACTGCCCACTTTCCCCCTTTATGTTCTGTCTCAAAGTCCATAGACTTGACATCTTCCCTTGTATGATTGCTGTTAAAGGGGTTTGGTCGCCCGTGCTCATCCCCAGCTGATGCAGAGGCTGGTATGACAGCTCGGGGTCAAAAAAAGGCTGTGCTTCTAAGGGGAGGTTTTCGGGTGGAAGGGGAATATCATGGGAGGTGCCAGCCTTCTTGTCATCTCTGAACGGTATATGCCCAAAAGAGGAGCTGACGGGTGCAAGCGGGGTCTCAATATCGTACGGCACGGGATATTTCCCCACTGAGCTGACGGAGTTGTGAGAGACTTTGCCGTAATTTGTAGGAGTCGTGCTTGTTGTGACAATCTGAGCGCTTTTGGACACTCCCAATGGAGACTTGCCATTGTCCACCAAACACACCATCATCCGCGGGTGGGTTGAGAAACTGAGAGAGTAGAAAAACTTCTCTGATGGAATCACAGGAGCAAACAGATCTGATGATCGCGTGGCATCCTGACCATATCTGCCGAGGGTGATTGAGGACTTTGAGTTGCCGGACCTTTTCGCGGTATGAGATGTGGCTTTGTTTGCTCCTGCTGCTCCTTTCACCTCCGTTTTCGTTGTTCCGTTACCATTGGCTCCGTTACCTTTTGCCTCGTTTTCCTGTTGTTGTCGTAAACTTTCGGCTCCCAGCTTGCGGTCTCCGACAAACACATGCGGGTTTAGCAGAGGAACAAGCGTCTCTCCTTGAACGAATCGGACATTTGTATTGTCTCGAAATAGTTTGAAATCAAAAGTCCATTTGCCTTTGGTTTTGGCGAATTGGTTGTACAGCTTGTCTTGTATGCCTATTATTGTCGATGGGGTCGCATCAGATACAAACAGGACTCTGTTGCGTAAAGAGGAACATTAGTATCTTCCTCACAATGAAACTATAATCAAAGTATCATCCAAATATCTCCACTTGTTGCTGAAGGGCTCACGTTCTCATTGACAGCACTCGCTGCTTGGCTGCTTCATTCAGCTGCTTCTTACTTACGCTGTGACGGCCATTTTCAATCCAAGTATATCCCTGTTGTATGCAGCATTTCAGTCCATTTGTATGGATAGTCTCTCGTCAAAGACACTCTTTTATATCTCGTCTCATTGTCAGTACCGTTGATGTTGTTTACTCCTGGAATTCAGAGATGTTTGCTGCTTACTATTCTCTACAGAAATGGATCCTCACTGAACGTAATGTGAAAAGGGACTCTCAAGAATGAGGAACCAACTTTAAGCCAAATTTGGCAACTTGTTACGTACATATGCAAGCTAATGCAACAAGTCACTTGTACATAATAAATCTCCCAAACCTCCAACCTCCAAAACCTCCAAACCTCCAAACCTCCAACCTCCAACCTCCAACCTCCAACCTCCACTGCATAACAGTGCAGATGGGAAAATCACAACTGAGGAACATTTCAGAGCTTATATCCATTTCTAGTAATGTACGGATGTGTACGGTATGCACTGTTATGCAGTGGAGGTTGGAGGTTGGAGGTTTGGAGGTTTGGAGGTTTTGGAGGTTGGAGGTTTGGGAGATTTATTATGTACAAGTGACTTGTTGCATTAGCTTGCATATGTACGTAACAAGTTGCCAAATTTGGCTTAAAGTTGGTTCCTCATTCTTGAGAGTCCCAAACAAAATAGGCTTTCCCTCGAATGTCTGATTGCCCGATTTCAAATTAGAGTTA
>JAKTWI010000414.1:9479-20923 GCA_030561065.1 Sporopachydermia cereana | reverse complement strand
TATTAACATTTATGCCATTACATAAATTCCCAAATCAATTTATGCCCCAACTATGGTGATCGGGTCTGAATTCTGGAGTGAGACCCGAAGTTCATTCCCTTGTTTTGGATAAGGAGGGGAGAGCGATGACTTCAATGCAATTGAAACAAGCGAGATTAGATCTGATGTAATATGATTGTTAGTATGGGCCGATAGCATCAATGAAATCGACTGATGGCTTGTTTGAGGAGGCTTTAGTATTTGCTTACAGTGTAATTTGCAGAAACGGCCTGTCTGATCAGCCAGGTGGCCTGTCTACATCTTGTTTGAAATGCACATACAAAATGGTGTTTGCATTATAAGATACTATTAGAATTGTTCTTGAAAGAAAACCATTCTGATATCAAACATGTGTGGCCGGTACAGCTTGGCAATTGTATGTGAAGAACTGACTTCCAGCAAGTGAATGCTTTTTGATAACAAAATGAGTGATTTGCTGAAGCATTTGAGTGAACCGCTCTCCCTATCAAATGCCCTACATACTAACAAACTGCTTAGGCTCCTGACGAGCTGAAACAATATGTCGAGCGCACTGAGAAACATGGCAAGAGCTCAAACAGCTCAAACAAGAGACAAATGCGCAGTAGGCGAGAGCATGAAAGCTCAGAACAGGAGGAAAGTACATCTACGCCTGAAGAGGATGCTAGCAATAACGACGAGCTCTCCGAATTGGATATTCCCACCACAATTGCTGAAGTGATTGACGGTGATAAGTTTAGACCAAAATATAACCTCGCTCCAACAAACTATGGTGCAGTTATCAGATTGGCATCCAAAGAGGACAATGACGACCCATCTCCAGACATCAGGCAAGTTCTCCATTTTATGAAATGGGGGCTGGTACCCTCATGGACCAAAACAAGCGACAATATCAATGCAGCACATTACAAGACATTCAATGCTCGCGATGACTCGATACTGAGGGCCAAGTCTATGTGGAGTTCGATGAGGAACTCCAAACGCTGTGTGATACCTATCCAGGGATATTACGAATGGCAAACAGTGGAACAGAGAAACTCCAAGTCAAAGACTTCGACAAAGTACAAACAGCCTTATTTTGTCAAAAGGAAAGACGGCGATCTGATATTTCTTGCTGGTTTATGGGACAAGGCAACGTTCAAAGATGGTACAACACTTTACACGTATACGATTGTTACAACCACAGCACCTCCTTATCTCCAGTGGCTCCATACTCGTCAACCGGTGATGCTGTTACCAGGGACCGAGGAGTTTGCAGAGTGGCTGAATCCTGAAAAGCCCTTTACTGTACAGATGGGCAAAAAGTGCCTGACAGGCTTCAAAGACAAGGACCAGCTGCAATGGTATCCAGTATCTAGAGATGTAGGAAAAGTGAGCAACGAAGGGGAGTACCTGATAAAGGAGATCAAATTGGAAGAGCCGAAGGGGTCTACACTGGACAGCTTCTTCAAACCCAAAGATGACAAGGGCAATGATAAAATCAAGCAGGAAGAAGAGGAACAAACAAAGCAAGAAGAGAAAGACGATGGCGTGAAACAGGAAGAGAAGAAACCAAAAAGGAGGTACTCTGAGTCTCAGGACTCGAAAGTGAAGGAGGAAGACCAGACAAACGATGGACCCTCCAAAAGAACCAGAAGGAAGGTTTGAATATCAAGGCTTAAACATTGAAGTATGTGGAACGGCGCTTATACAGCACTATGGTGTTAATCAGATTTTGGGATAAATGGGCTTGGTTTTTCGTTTCATGGCTTGCAATGAAGTAGCCATTTCATCCCAGAGTGTGATGGAGTTGTAATCCGCAATTTGCTTCAGACCGTCCTCAATTGGATGGTCAAGCGCGTAGTTTATACTATACTTTGTACCCTGTACTGCCAGAGGAGCATTGGATGCTATCTGTTTAGCAATCTCCAATGCTTTGGCAACAGCGAGCTCTTTTGTATCAGCCACATGGCTGACAAAACCATTCTCATACGCCTCATCGGCTCCAAAGTTGCGGCCTGTATATGCCAGCTCTTTGAGCCACGAAATGTTCTTCACAAGCTTCGGCATTCTTTGCAGTGTGCCCATATCGGCAGCCAGTCCCACTTGAACCTCCTTTATCGACATTACTGCATCACGACTGGCAATTCGGATGTCTGCTGCAGTTATAATATCAATACCAAGTCCCAAAGAGATTCCATGAGCAACAGCAATCACAGCTAAACCCCATTTCATGTTAGCAACGACACATCACCAAAAAAGAACAACTCCCGTCCACTTACGTTTTCGAATAGTGTGGGGTCTCTTGATTGAGTCCTGAAACTCAACAATGAAGTCCCTCAACCCCACCCTTTTCACAGCGGTAGAATGTGTATCGGCAACAAGACTATTTGCTTCTTTGATATCCAATCCAGAGCAAAACGCCTTCCCAGTGCCCGACAGCAAAATCACTATGACATCTTCATCTTTTGCCAGCCGGTCAAACACTTCGTGGAACTCTCTCCATGTTGGCTGATCAAAGGAGTTCAGACTTTGAGGACGATTTATCTGCACATGGGCCACATTGGAAGCTGGCTGGGTGACATTGAAGTATTTGAAGTCATCATACTGCTGGCCAGCCATTGTACCTATCAAACTGGTGATGTAGTTGCGGGGATGGAAATATCAAATGAAAGTTCAATCCTGCCGTCAAAAGTCCTTAGTTGATACAGCTCTCAGCAACCAACTCCAACTATCCTTCATCAACTGTCATACTGAGAACGAGAACTCAAAGGCCTGCATATTGTATACTTGCCTCAATAGATATACTTTTTCTCTTATAGACCAGACGCTACATTTTTATGATGAAAACAATCACACTCCATAAACCCTCGTCATAGTCTCCAGTGATATTTCTCTTTCCATATGGGGAATGTGGGGAAGATGACGGGAGTGTTTCTGGGGATATGTGGAAGTTCCGAGGTAAGGCGATAAGAGGAAAGCCGAAAGGCAAGTGAGATGTGATGATGGCATGTGTCAAACTCTGCCGAGGAAAGCAAAACAAGTTCATTGAGTCTCAGAATGATATTGAATGGTGAGTGTGGAAGATACATCTACATTGTTAGTCATCTGTTTCTGTGAGGAAATGTTACCGAATATTACATAAGTTAGGTTTAGAGATTTTCAGGTCGAGTAGGAGGGATATATGGAAATGAGGAAGAACGCGATCGGTGGTGGACTAGGAGAAAACGGAGTGGTGTTGTGAAATGTGGCCAGGGAGGTGGAGAATTGATGAAAAATATGTCGATGACAGAAAAGAGAGGGATTGAGAAATGAGAGTGAAACAATAGGATACATCAGCCCACTCGAATTGAAATCACACTCCCGCATCGATTCTTTCAAACCACTTTCGCGCCAGCCTTATGTTGGTCAGCACCAAGTCATCATTTGCAGAGCCATTGGGGATGACAATCATAATATACATGTCACTGGTGAGGATGTCAATGTATACTGAGGAGTTCGTACCGTGCAGGACTAACGTCTCAAACTGCGATCTCATCTTGGAGCAGCTTTGTTTGTATGTTTTTATGATGTTTGATATCTTCTCGAACCGTTTAGGATCCAAAGCAACAGGTTTGGAGTCGTCCTGAATGACAGCAGTCTTGCTGGCATCCAGCGGATCACTGGCCACATGTGACATGTGCGATATCACCAGGAACGTAGTTTTCTCGAAAAGAATGGCCTCCTCGGCGTTTGACACCATGGCACAGTTTTTTAGATGCGTCTCAAACTTGTCCATGTTTGGTATTAGAGAACAAACAATACTGGACCATGCTTTGTATAGGGACTCGTCCCAGATGGAGGTGGCAAACCCAGTAATGTTGAAGTTATACTGCTGTCCAATCTCAGAGAGTTTACTCATCATGATTGAAAACAACTCTTCCCGTTTATCCACTTGAACGAGATCCATCTTATGCAGCAGAACAAATACCTTGGCGTCCGGACTGAACTCCATCAGCTGCTTCAAGCCTCGGCGAAACGTCTCAATGTCTTTCACAACCTCCTTAGATTCCACATCAAACACATAAATGAGCACCTGTACCATGCGAAATATATGATCTCGTTGCACAGTGTAGTAGTTACCCATGTAGATATCCTGCCCACCACAATCCCAGAGGTTCAAAGTCATGTTTCCCAGAAACCTCAGGTGTGAATGTTCGACATCAATTGTTGCGCCCAGCCTCCGGGTGTCAAATGCCGAGTAGTTGCTGAAGATTATGCTTTTCATGGATGACTTCCCGGACCCACTCCGGCCCTTCAGTTGAAGTTAGTACTGACTCGCAAACCATTTCCAATGTCTCTATGTTTTGACCACATACCATAAGCAGGAGCTTCTTCCGCGAGGAGTTGTTACTATAGGACATTTTGACGGTAATTGAGGCTCCACCTGCTGCCAATGTTTTCTGCCCGTTTATCAACCTGAGTGACTTGAACAGTCTCAATATCGACTTGCTATATGATAATAGCTGGGGTTGTTTATCAACCTGCTTTACTTCATGTTGTAAGACGCCATCTCCAAGTTGTGACTGGATTAGGTGATCAACAATTTGCACATGTTACCCTGTCTTGAGAGGTTGCTGTCCTGATATGGGACGCTTTTATCTGAGAGGAGACCTGATGTGCTTAAAGGCCAAAGATCTTGGAGACTCTTGAAGGATTAGCAGCTTTTTCATCTCCACTTGACTTGAAGGTGAGCATAATTAGTATGCAGAGAACTCAGCGGAAACACTTTAGATTTCTGAGAGTGGTGTTCTTGACAGCGTGAGAGAGAATTGTATTTCCCTCAAAGCTGAGAAACTCAAAAGCAAATTTCAAGGATCACCAAACTACAGCAGAGGGAGTAGAGCTACGAGAACAAAGCGTTTTAACCTAGCCTACCGTTTGATGTAGTATCTTTCACCATGAAAGACCATATCAACCCATCCCATGAAAACGACAGAAGGACTCGCTCTTGCGCCTTTCCCCAAACCACGTTTTCCAGCTTCAAGCAGTGTCTCTAATCAGGTACGCTTGTCCAATTTCTGGTTCAAGACAGCACTAAGCCTAATTAGGATTCTCATGTGTCATTAGCCAAACCTTGAAGCCAAATCAGTCGCTAATGCGATACCCATTTCAGTCAGCAAATTGACTATTCCCCATTCGTCTTTACTATGAGAGCCCTTGATGCCCTGGGTCTTGTCTCTATATCATCTTATTTGATTTGATTTCATTTCATTCAACAAGAGCCTTGGTATTCCTCAACTTTTTAGCCTGAATCTTGGTTTCCAGAGCTTCAATTTTGGGCGAACTCCGCACCGAATGCGAACACCCACGCTGGCTAAATACTGTGGCTTCAAATGTTCAAGGCAACTCACATGCTCTTCTTGAAGCGGCCAGGTCCATTTGACTGCCCTTTTCAATTGGTATACATGGTGTAGTTTCACCAATTAAGAGGTTTGCAGTTGACAGTGATTCAATAGATGAGTACACTCGATGTCTTGTGTCATCACCCAACTGAAATAATCGTTTGAAGCTAGTCTTCCTTTCCGGGAATGTTACAATTGACCACAAGGCAGCCATGAGCGTACTGTACAGAACAGAATACTCTCAGCACACCCCGGGAAACTGATCGTTTTCCTTCCCGGAGTTCATCTCAGCCCCGGTAATAGAGAATAATTCTATTATAGAGGATAGCAGGAAATTTCTCGAGCAGAATGCATGTAATTCTAGTTTCTGCTAAGAAGCCCACGGAAACAGATGATACGCCACACTTTGATCTGAACTCTCTGCCGCTTCCTTGCTTCTACAACCCCATGTAAGTATGTGGCTAGAGATGCCGAGCCAGCGGCTCACAGAAGAACATCAAAAGCATACTCTTCTAGCTATATCAAGTCAATAGATTCACTTTTGCAGGCCTATTCGCATTATAACCCTCAATGGCTGCGAATGGAGATGTCAAACATGCATATAGGAGAACAAGGCAGTACAGCACCTTTCTCAGTGTTCAGAACTCACTACATTAGATCCCGTGCACGAAGCATCTCAGGCTTCAAGTGCAGTTGGTCAATAATATTGGCTGCTCTTATTCTCTGGTCAATCCATGACTACAATGTTTATTTTACCCACGCAAACAGTGTATCCCATCTTTTCCACGGGTTCCACCTCCTCCCATTGAGCAACCATCATGAACACTTCGAGTCTCACCCCGTTTTGGTGCCCTTCAATTAGGCTTTAGGTTGGCTGGTTAACGTTATATTTTGAAAGTGCTGCCCGCATAAACTTAAAACCTTATCTCAATGGGGAAACGAACCGGTGATCTCTCAGAAATCTCCAGTTTATGCTCCCATCAACCGGTAGAAATTCCATGGGAATGGATATACAGAGAAAAGAGCGGCTTTCAAGTGTGAGTAGGGTGATGCTACTGCGCAATTATTCTGTCTCTACAGAGGGGCGAGCGTCATTTGACTGAGGCAGTCAACTGAGCGTAACTCAGAGCCCGACTTTGTTCGAAGCTGGTGAGGCATCAAATCACCTGAGAGAGCAGCAGTTGCAGCAGCTTTCTAGTTGTCAGTGGCAACCAGCAGCAATTGCACTGTGTGAGACATCCGTACTCAGCTGCATACGACAACACGGTGAAGAACCTCTGGAGTCGCAGGACTGCGATAATGTGTTCTGCTCTTGGTGTTTTCAGGTACCTCAGCTGTAAACTGACAGAAGACAATTCATACAGCAAATCACTCCAAATCACTGTGGAGGACTATTGATCACTCTGATTTGTAACTAGCCTAATGATGGCCGCCAGTACTTTAGGCTTCTACTTAGCAAATTTTGGCTCCTACCGGACAAAACAAGAGCTCGGGAAAAAATTGGAAAATAATCAACAAGTACCCATTGTGAGTGGGCTCTTTCAACTAGAGGCACCCCATCTGAAATACAAGCCACATGGACCTGCCTTTTGCCCCTAGCAACCCAGTCTAGGTCATCATGCTGTGTTTATTCGCTCCGGTTCCGTTCCTGGTGGTATTCGGACAAGCCTTCCAGCGATGACTTCATAGAAAGCTGGACAATAATGTGACATGAAATCTTTCCGAGCCGAAATGCCATGCAAAATTGGCGAGCTATTTTTAGCGGGCCCAGCGTGCCGTAGTGCTGGTTAGAGTTCAAGTTGGGAATTTGCCTCCCCAATGCGGTAAACCTTAATAACACGAATCGGGCCATGAATTGGCGGGGTCATTTAGCGTGAAGGCTACTGAGACAAAGGGATGTTGCTTGAATTAATGATAAGTGTTTCAAATGTAACTCTTTTGGCTGTAAAAGTAGGACATTCAGTACTAAACCAACTCTGCTATATCTATCCTCCATTTCTATCCCCTCGGAGACTACCCCCCGGAATGACAATGAAGTCATCTCCCCTCTCAGCCAACGTTGCGTGCCTTATTTATGCATGAAGGGCTGGAAGAGTATTTCCCAAAACAGCAAAACTGTAACTGGGCCGCCAACTCTAATTCCCCATTGGACCCGGCAACTGTCCACCCAGCAGTGAGAGATGAAATCTGACGTGCGAGCCAACCGCGCGGTTCTTCTATCCATTTCGCCAATTTACTATTTTTAGTGCCTGGTACCTACAGCATTATGTATATAAGCCCGGCCCTTTCCCCGTTAGCAAACGCCCACTCTCAACTACCTCCCCACCTTCCCCGCCCACTCTCTGTTACTCCCTCAGCAAGCACTCGTTCCTGATTCATAACTACAGTCACACAGTCGCTTATTATCTGAACGTCAAAATGCTCTTCTCCAAGTCTCTGCTCCTGGCCGCTGCTGCCGTTGCCGTTAAGGCCCAGGAAGAACCGACCACCACATACACCAACACCATCAGCAGTGACACGACCCTCACTGCTACTACCACTACCACTGGCACAACTACCACTACTGGTACTGTCATTGGCCCTGAGGAAGAGACCACCACCTACACCAACACTATCAGCAGTGACACCACTATCACGGGCACCACCACTACTACTGGCACTACCACCACCACTGGTGTGATCTACCCTAACGGCACTTCCACTGATACTGCTGGTCCTCTGCCTACTGACACGACCTCTGGCACCACTTCTCTGTCGTCTTCTGCTGGTCCTATTGAGCCCTCGCTGTCTTCCACCACTTTGCTGCCTGTCACCAGCAGTACTGGCAACGGCACTGTCACCACTGCCACCCAGCAGCCTACCTACACGTCTACATACACTGTGACCTCTTGCGACGACCACAAGTGTGACGAGACTACTATCACCACCACCTGGTGCCCGGACACTACTACTGCTGCTCCTATCCCCACTACCGAAACAGAAAGACCCACCTACACTTCTACCAAGACCATCACGTCCTGTGATGACCACAAGTGTTTTGAGACTACGGTGACGACCACCTGGTGCCCTGACACTACCACCCCGGCTCCTCCTAAGCCTACCACTGGCACTGAAAAGCCTCCTCATCCTGCACCCTCCCCTAACCCTCCGGCTCCTTCTCCCAAGCCTCCGGCTCCTTCTCCTAAGCCCCCTGCTCCTTCCCCTAGCTCCAAGACTGACACTCAGCCTCCTGTGCCTACCTGGACTGGTGGCGCTCCCTCGCTTGGAGGCAGTGTCACTCCCGCCATTTTGGCTGGTGTGATTGCCATGCTGATTTGAGCCCTTTGAGCATTAATGGAAATACGGCGGGAGTTTGGATGATGTTGGAATTCTAGCGGGGTGTTTCGTTCGTTTCTATTCGAGGAATAAATAGGTTAGTTATTGACACTAGGTTTTAAAGGATTGAGAGGTGTAATCGTAGGTGCTGAAATTTGTTGAAAACACTGCTGTATACTGCTTAGCATCTGGTTGGAAAATGAATGACGATTTGCATTATTGATGCGATGGACCCTCTGCTAAGGCTCACATAGAAGCAGTGTGATATACTTGCAAGGTACAAGAAGGACAGTCACATAGGCAAAAGATAACGAATGACTACAATGAGAACTCACAAGATTTGAAGATCTGCGTACCATATATGTATACAATTGACGGTGTATTTTAGTATGTGCTATCAAAGTCACAATCAAGAAATTACGCTATTCTTTTTGACTCTTTCGGCTCCCTCGGCTCCCTCGGCTCCTTAGTCTCCTTTTGCTCCCTCGACTCTTTTGGGTCCCTTTTCTCAACCTCCCGCAGCTTATAGTACATTTTCATAATCTGCCGCGAAGGCGTGCCCTGCTTGGGCCAAAAGTAACTGGCAAACGTCCACAGGTGTTTCCGCCGCTTGGAACGAGCCTCTCCAGACAAGCCGCTGATCTGCCCGTCAATATACCGCCCCACAGTGAGCAGCTCCTGCCGGAGAATCTTGGCCCACTGCTTCCTATCCAAATCCTTTTCGCCCTGCCGAAGCCGCTGCAGACTCTTCCGCACCGGCCGGAGGGTCTCCTTACACTCTGCTTCATCCATGCTGGAATATTCACTGACATAGCCATCTTCAGCCCCCGCATCCTTCTCTTTCGAGCTCGGTTTCGATTTCGCTTTCAGCTTAGCCTTTGACTTGTCGTGATGGTGATGGTGACTGTGATGGTGGTGGTGATGTGTATCGGCCTTCCCGTTTGCACTCTCGACATTGGCCTCTGGCGGCGGGGAAACAGACTTGGAATTCGTCTTAGCAGCCGCAGGTCCTTCCTGGGGAGCGGGGACACGCCGGCGGCGTTTTTTGTCCACAGGAACAATGGCGGGCTGGTCGTCCCGGAGGTACGAAATCAGGAAATCGGCTCGGCGGGACAGATGCAGGGCCCCTGGCAGTTTTGCCTTTTCCCCTTTGGGCACATTCCGCTCTTCCAGGAAAAACTTGTCAGTGAGTCCCAAAGTGGGGTCATCCCGAATAGGAATCCAGGCCCCGTAGCCGTGCTTGTATATACCAATGATAAGCATGGAGTCCTCGAATTCTGTCCAGGAACAGGTCCAGCCGTGCACACCTTTGATGGTACTGGGGAACCGGAAGTCCATCACATTTGGGTATGCCGACAGCTTCTCCCTGACTAGCTTCATATCCTTTGGTCGCTGCAGAATCAGCTCGGCGTTGAGTCCTCGGATCCCGTGGTAGTCAAACAGTATCGCTTTCCGTTCTTTCCGCTTCCGGGCGTTCTTTAGCGCCACCATTAGCGGATCGACTTCCTTTTCCGGTTTAGCCGCCGCTCCATTTACAGGGGTAGAATTGCCGGAAGCAGCCTGGCCGGCCGAACTTCCCCCGGGGGTTCCGCCGCCGGCTGTTGCTGCCGTTCCCGCAGTGCTGGGGGAGCTTTCCCGAGACTTGATTTGCCGCTCCAGTTCCTGGATCTCGGCGTCTCTTCTCGCTTCCTCCTTCTCCCGCAGCTCTTTGCTCATAGTCATCAGCTCGGCAAACGTCGCCTTGACCAGAGCCGGGTTTCTGTTGGACAGAGTTCCGTCGGAAAACAGAGTGTCCCAAAGCTCGCTCAGATCGCCATAGCGGAGAATGGCCCGGTAGATGCCGCGGATTTCCTTTTCGGTAAGCACAGTCGGATCCAGCTCGGTCTCCTTCCTAATCCGGCTTCTCTTGCCGGCACCCCGACGGCCTTTTCTACTCTCCCCGTCGCCTTCGTCGTCTGCCGAGCTGCCTTCGTCGTCGCTGCCGCCATTTTCCCCTGTCCGCATTGCCGCTTGCCGCCGGGAATACAAACTGAGCTGCTCCTGGAGATACTCATCATCCTTCCGTTTCCTCTCTTCCTCCTTAATCTTTGCCAGCTCCTCGGGAGGGATAATGTCGTCCCAGTTCACATCGGCTTTATAGTCTGTCACCTCAAACTGCCGGAGGAACTCCTCGCCACCCAAATGCGACTCGCCGAGGTCAGGAGTGGTCACGTGGTCCTCGGCATGGTCCAACACATCGTCAATGTTCATATTCTCCAGCTTCTTTTGGTTATCTGCTGCGCGGAACATGTTTCCGGCCCCAAATTTGAGGATCTGCGAGAGTTCGGTAGCAGTGGGATCGGCATTTTTGTTTTTCACCACTCCGCTCTTGTCTGTGATGCCGAGCGAGATAATGGCATATTCCAGAATCATCTTCTTTCGGGCCCGCTCCAGCACTTCCTCTTCAATAGTGTCTTTGGACACAAAGCGGTACACCATCACGTGGGACTTCTGTCCGATTCTGTGGGCTCGGGCCATCGCCTGCAGATCGGCCTGCGGGTTCCAGTCAGAATCGAAAATAATCACCGTATCTGCTGTCATGAGATTGATGCCCAGCCCACCGGCACGTGTACTCAGAAGGAAGACAAAGTCAGGAGAGTCGGGAGCATTGAAATGGTCAATGGCTATACGCCGGGTGACAGAGGGGATGGTTCCATCAAGCCTCTGGAAATTGTATCCCTTGATTTGTAGGTAGTCGCCGAGGATATC
>JAKTWI010000412.1:0-13050 GCA_030561065.1 Sporopachydermia cereana | reverse complement strand
TGAGCGACCGGGCGGGCCATCCGCCCGGTCAGCTGCTGAAGCTGCATGGCGATTTGTTTACGCTGAAGTGTACGAGTTTCTTTTGTAATTATGTGAATGAGCACAATTACGACCATCCGCTGACGCTGGCGCTGAGAGAGAAGCCGCGGGAGAGTCGGAGGAGGAATGGGAAAGGCGGGAGAGGCGGAAGAGGCGGAACGGAAGGAACGGAAGGAACGGAAGGAACGGAAGGAACGGAAGGAAGGGGCAGTAAAGACGGAAAAGCCGGGAAAGACGGAAAAAGCGGAAAATACGGAAAAGACGGAAACAGCAGAAAAGACGGAACGGAGGGAACAGACGGAACAGACGGAACGGCAAACGGAGAGCTTAGCGCTTTAAACGGCATCCGAAAGTCCCTCAACTCGCAAACAGGCCATTTCGGCCAATCCGGGCAAACATCCGAAAGCGGAACACAAAGTGACTTTGTGGCTCCGGAAACTTCCGAATCGGAACCATCAAACTCCTCGGACATCTCGGACCCCACAGCAGCCACAGAAACTCACCCCACCGACACAATCTCAAAAGAACTCAACGATCTCAGCTTCGACCTGCCGCCTGTCAAACAAATCCCCCGCGAAGAGCTGCCGCACTGTCCCAAATGCAAAACGGGACTTTTGCGGCCCGGCGTGGTGTGGTTCGGCGAGCCGCTGCCGCTGAAAGCGGTGGACACTGCCGACGAGTTTCTAGCCGAAAACGGCCCGGTGGATCTGATTCTAGTAGTCGGCACCAGCGGCAGTGTGTGGCCCGCTGCGGGGTATGTGGAGCGGGTGAAGATGCAGGGGGGCAAAGTTGCCGTTTTCAATCTGGAGGTGGAGAACAAAGCCGAGCTGGAAGCCGAGGGCGGATGGGCGTTTGTGGGGGATGCCGCTCGGTGGCTCCCGATAGCTTTGGAGCCGGTGATTGGACGGGATTATATCGGGAGGCACAGAGAGAGGTTTGGGTAGGTTAAGGGAAGTAGAGGTGTGGGATGGGGGTGTTTTGGAGATGAGACAGGAGTTTATGATGCATTAATGGTTAGTTGGGGAGGTATGGAAGGAGTTGAGATTGAGGAGGGTGAATGAGGGAGAAGGGGGAATGATAGAGTGAGTGGTGGGATTCAAGGCAATGAGAGAAGGGAATGAGGAGGAAAGGATAAGTCTTACAGATTGGAGATTTATTATGAACTATTGGGTGACTCTCAGATGGAGTTCTCGGCATATCACATGCAAGGGCGGGCGGGAATCGAACATTGCGTCTCGTTCCGTTACATGCTGAGAGGTACTTCCTTCAAAGGCCTGTGGGAACTGAAAGAGAACTTGTGAGAGACGGAAATGCTGGAGGTTTAATACAAATCTGTTCGATGAATTGCGATGATGACAACAGAGAATTGGAATTTTGTTGCACGGATATTCGTTGGTTTTATTCCAGCCTGCTGCCATTGAATGTATGGGAATGCAATTGAATGCACGTGGACGCGAACGTATGCAAGAATATGAAGAATATGCGAGAATATGCAATCATTGGTATCCCGCATATATCTGCATGATCTGTCTGGGCATTCCTTTGAAGACGTGATTCATCAAACTTCCATGAATAGACTGGATAAATCTGGGTCTTTGACTTTTGCTGTACTGCTGTCGAACTCACAAGTTTGGTTGTGCGACCATGAAATCAGCGGAGTCCCCCAACTAACTCAAATCATGGAGCTGAGCGCATTAGCATCTACTGCTTATTCTACTTCTGGTCCCACTTACTATCATTGGACTAAGAGAGCAACCAAAAAGGTGGCTCAAGTATATTTATCATACATAAATTAGTGTCGGTTAATTTAGTCATATATAACAGATTTGCAGATCCCACTGCATGGAGCATCAAGTAACCTGCTAAACCTGCATTCATTAGCAGTAGTATGTATTATCTCTCATCGTGTTGTTGATGAGAAGTGTCTAAGGAGCTTTGGCCCTCCAAATGAGCAAGCCGCTTTCTCTATTGATGTCCAGCAAAGCTCTCCCATTTCTTCTTGAGGTCGGAGAACTTGCCCTTCTTTTCCGGCAGATCAATGTTGGATTGGTCCTTTTTAGACTTGTCCCCTCCTTTGAACAGTTTCTCGTACATGGCCGATAGGCTTCTCACTTTGCTCTTCTTCTTGGACTCGGAGCTGGAGTTGGCCTGTAGCTTGTCGGACACTTCGGAAGATGTGGGGGTGACTTTGCTTTCTGCGGCAGGGTCTGTGGGATGAGAAGCTTCTTTTGGTGCAGATTGTTTCGAAGTTTCCTCTTTGGGTGCCTCAGACTGTTTGGGAGCTTCCGGTTCCTTGGAGACTTCCGGTTCTTTGGATTCCACAGGTTCTTCCTTGAGTTGTTTGGGTTCCTCCTTCACTTCCTGCTTCACATCCTCCTTCACTACTTCCTTAGGTTCTTCCTTAGGCTCTTCCTTCACTTCTTCCTTGGGCTCCTCCTTAGGCTCCTCCTTAACTTCTTCTTTCGGTTCCTCCTTAACTTCTTCTTTCGGTTGCTCCTTTACTTCTTCTCCGGCTTCCTCGGATGTTGCCTTAATTTCTTCTTGAGGTTCCTCAAATGACTCCTTCACCTCTTCTTTAGATTCCTCGGTCGTTTCTTTCACTTCTTCCGTAGGTTCCTCCCTTACCTCCTCCTTCACTTCTTCTTTAGGCACATCTTCCACTTCCGCTTTAGCCTCCCTAACTTCCTCTTTGGGTTCCTCAGGCTCTGTGATTTCCTCTATTTCCTCCGCCTTCACTTCCTCCTTCGCTTCCTCCTTCTCCTCCTCCTTCTCTTCCACCTGTTCCGCAACCTTCTTTACAGCCGCAGTCTCCGGTTCCACCACTTCCTCTGTGTCACATTTGATGATATTCTCCGCCTCCTCCGCCTCCTGCGCCACAGTCTCTTGTGGCTCTTCCACAATCTCTTCCGGAGTTTCCACGGTCTCCGTTGTTTCCCCGACTTCTTCCGTTACAGCCGAAATCTTCGACTCTTCCGCTTCCACAGCCGCCGGCTCATCAACCCGAGGTTCTTCCGAGGGTTCTGTAGAGGCAGCAGAGTCAGCTGCGGATTCTCCAGTCGGCGCAGACTCGGCGGACTCCGCAGGGGCCGCTTCGTCGGGAGTTTCTTTCGATTTCGACTCCTCTACAGCTTCTGCAGTTTTCTCTTCAGTCAGAGTTTCCGGCTGAGTTTCGGAAGAAGTAGCTGCCTGTTGGGTTTCCGGCTCTCCCGAGCTTCCGGCGTTTTGCGCCGCCTCGGCCGCTTCGGCAGTTCCAGCGGCAGCCGCAGCTCCCGCTGCTCCCGCGGCTCCAGCGCCCGCGACAACCTTCTTCTTCTGCTGGGCCTTCTTTCTGTTGTTTGTCTTCTTTTTAGCCATGGCGATCAAATCACAGGTTTCAGGTTTGGAGGAGTACTGGAGTCAACTGTGTTGAGACGATCTTCTATGAGTAAAGCAAATGAGCCTTTTGCAGTTTTAGGAGTTTCCACAATACGATCGCAGAACATCCCTATAGCATTTTTCCCTCCTGTCAAATAAAAACTGTGGATGATCAGGAAATCAGAATTCGAAACACCGACAATGGAATTTTTCCCTGCCGGAATTAAGGTTTGATGAGTGGGCCGGAGGGAGGGTCACGTGACAACGGGTCGGGAAGAAGTTTGGAGGCAAGCGGAGACGCGGGGCGGTCAGGGAGAGGGGAGGAGTTGGGGAGGGAATAATTAGCAAGTTTGGGGTATATAGGGGGTGTTTCAAAGGGAATCTTTGATATTGTTTTCATCTGTTGAGCTGTTGTATGTGTTGGAGCTGGCGGGCGTCAAAGCTCAGCCGTTTATGCAAGTGAACATACAGATTGGCGCCAACAATAGGCATTGTGAGAGTAACTGCGCGAGATTAGACTCAGAGGGTTATGATGAGGTGTCTATGGAGATGTGAAGGGGTATCGTCTTCTTGCTAATTGCTCGACAATATATACGATGAGTTAGTTGTTTTATTTGAGTCTTTCTGTCTAACAGCTCTTCCGCTGATTCCGTCAAGGGCAATTTTCTGGTGATGGCGCGTTTCCTAATTGGGACTTCTCGCAAATCACTCCCCCAATTGGGAAATACCCCTACTGACTCTTGCGCTATGGGAGGTAGGAGCGATACTAGCAGTTTCGAGAGGTAACAAAGATGCTTCAGTTGTTTATCTGATTGAAGCGGTTGTTGAAACATTTTGATAATCTTTGTGAGTCAGTCAGTAACTATTAGCAAAGGGAAATTCCGATTAGTTTTCCTACCTTTCGTTGAGATCCACTTCCAACCTCTGCCTGGTCTAATGCACTCTGTCTGCACGATCATGCATGTTTCACGACAAATTGGGGGTGTATTTGACATGAGTTGAGACGTTAGGTGTGGGCTCTCTATGTACCTCGGATGAAAAAGTGTACTACATTCTAGGTCCCTCATTAATCATCAAGTAGTAGAGATATTATACAACTTGTATTAGATACTTTTCAGAGAGACCAAATGTATCCAGGTGAGAGGACAACTTGGAAAGAACTCTCGATGTGAATTCGTTTGGGATGCAATATTAAGCAATTAGTGCATGAACGTGCATACTCGAATTGATGTGGCCAAGAATAGCGGCTGTTCAGTATGACCACTCCAACTATAGAACAGTCTGCGTCAAAAGCCCCATTTCTCTTTACATTAAAGCTATCTAGTATGTGCTCTCTTCAATTCCCCTGCTCCATAATCCTAAATATCAGTGCTACTTCCACCTAACAAATGATGCCATTTCCCCACTGCATCTCCCGCGCAATATCTCAAAAGTCATGACAAAGTCACACTCCCTCCCCACCTCCCTCCCCCACGTCCCTATCCTGCATCCCATCTGCATGTCCTTCCTCCCACTCCCATGTCACGCTTGCCGCCTTTACCCGTCCTTCCTGCACCGACATGCATCCCTTCTGCACCGCCTTCCCCACTGCACCTGCCTAATCCGGCCACATTTCTCGATTACCTCATCCCGACCCCGCCCCACTTCTCCGCTATCAGCAATTGACTTTCTGCCACCTGCTGCTTACAACCCACTTTTCCAACACCAGCAGAACAAGAATAAGCCCAATTTTTACCTTTTTTTCCCCCAAACTGCTCACTAAAATCCCCTCAATAAACTCCAAACACTCCCTCTTTTCCACCCCTCCTGCCGTCTCATCCCAAACTCTCCCAGCAGTCCCAGCCGTCCTTCTCTTGTTCCTCTCACTTCTCTTGTTTATCTTCCCTTCTCAAGGAACAACCAAACAAGCCCCAATCTCCCCTTTTGCCCTCCAAAATGACGGAACGCAAGCGGGAAGTCCTCCCGACGGACCTCGTCCCGGAAAACTACAAACTGTCCATCTACGACATTGACATGGACAAGCTGCAGTTTGCCGGCAATGTCCTCATCTCCTTCCGGGTCCAAAAGGCCACCCGCAGTATTTTCCTCAACGCCCGCGAACTGGACATTTCCGACGTGAAAGTCGTGGCGGCAGTGACGAAAACGGAAACGGCTATCCTTGTGGCAACAACCGCCTTTGACCCCAAAACGGAAATACTGGAAATCGCCCTCGGAGCGGAACTGTCCCCGAGCTTCAGTTCCGTCAAATGCCACGTCTTCTACCGCGGCAAAGTACAAACAAACATGGCTGGCTTCTACCGCTCGCTGTACGCAAACGGCACAAAGTACATGCTGTCCACTCAGTTCGAAGCCACCGACGCCCGCCGCGCCTTTCCCTGTATGGACGAGCCGAGCCTCAAAGCCACATTTGACATCAAACTCACCATTCCGGACAACTTCGTCGGCCTGAGCAACATGCCGCTTGTGTCCTCCAAACCCCCGGAAGATGGCAAAAAGAAAGGCGACCCGAATGTCGGGAAAGTGAAAACCCTGACATTTGCCACCACACCCATCATGAGCACATACCTGGTGGCCTGGGCCTGTGGCGACTTTGAGTACACGGAAACCCTGACAAACAGGGTCTATGCCGGCCAGCGGCTGCCCGTCAGGGTCTACACCACAAAGGGTCTGGCGGCCCAGGGCCAGCTGGCCGTCGAAGCGGCTGCCAAAATCATTGACTATTTCTCCGAAGTGTTTGGCATTGATTACGTACTCCCAAAAGCCGACCTGCTGGCTGTCCACGAGTTCTCCCACGGGGCCATGGAAAACTGGGGCCTCATCACCTACCGGACAACGGCGCTTCTGTACGACGCGTCCAGTTCGGACGAAAAGTACAAGAAACGCGTGACATACGTAGTGGCGCACGAGCTGGCGCACCAGTGGTTCGGCAACCTTGTCACTATGGACTGGTGGGACGAACTGTGGCTGAACGAGGGCTTCGCCACATGGGTAGGGTACCTGGCCGTGGACCATTTGTATCCCGATTGGGACGTGTGGGCCACATTTGCTTCCGAATCCACGCAGGAGGCGCTGCGGCTGGACGCGCTAAGAGGGTCGCATCCGATCCACGTGCCGGTGTATGCCGCTGCCGAGATTGACCAGGTGTTTGATGCCATTTCGTACCTTAAAGGGGCCTCTATTATCCGCATGCTGGCGGCCGTAATCGGCTCGGATGTTTTCCTAAAAGGGATAGGCCGGTACCTGGAAACGTACAAGTTTGCCAATGCAGTGGCCACAAACCTCTGGGACAGCATTTCGCTGGTGGCGGGCGTAGATGTGAACTCCCTCATGTCGGACTGGATTGAGCAAATCGGGTATCCCGTACTTACGCTTTCGGACGAAGGCGGCGGGAGTTACACAGTCACGCAGGACCGGTTTCTGGCCACGGGGGACTTGACGGAAGAGGAAAACGGGACCGTTTGGCAGGTGCCGCTGTTCCCGTCCGCCGGTGTACCGAAGGAGTATTCCCTGCTGACGGGGAAAACGCTGACGTTCACTGTAGACGAGCTGGAGCCGTACGTTAAGCTGAACACCAAACAGTCGGGCGTGTACCGAGTGGTGTACCCGCTCGGGATGCTGCAGGCGCTTGCGGCCAACAACGCGCTACTCAGCCCCGTGGACCGAATGGGCATTGTGGCCGATTCGGCAGCTGCCGCTTCCGCCGGCCTGAGCTCCTCCGTACACCTGCTGACGTATCTGTCCACTCTGAAGGACGAAGATTCGTACGTTGTGTGGCTGGAGGTTATCAACAGGCTGTCCCATTTGCTGGCTATTTCGTACGCAAATGCCGAGCTGCGGCAGCTGTTGGCGGAGTTTTCCAAACGGCTCGCCACGCCGGCTCTGCTGCGGCTCGGATTTGACAGCTCGGCCGAAGACACATACATTACCAAGCAGCTGCGGACCGATTTGTACCGGTTTTTAGGCCAGCTGAGTGTGGCGGAAGTGGTGGCGGATGCTCGGCAGAAGTTTGCCGAGTGGAAATCGTCCGGCCGCATTGACCCCAGCATGCGGCTCGGCGTTTGGTCGGCAGTGCTTGCGGACGCCGAGTGTGCCGAGGCCGACTTTGAGGCAGTTTTGTCCGAAGTCGTGCAGCCGAGCTCGCTGGACGCACGGGAAGTGGCCTTGTCCGCTATTTCCCGTGTCCGGTCGCCGGAATTGGTGTCCCGAGCTTTGAGTCTCATTACCGATTTCGGCAAAGTGCCGCCGATGGACACGCATTTCCTGTCTGCCGGGCTGGGCAACAATGCGGCCGCCAAGAAACATTTCCTGCAGTTTGTGCTGAATGAAGAGAAGTGGAAGGTCATTTACGACAAGTTTTCCAGCAATATGGTTGTT
Source organism: Sporopachydermia cereana (assembly GCA_030561065.1). Lineage (NCBI taxonomy): Eukaryota > Fungi > Ascomycota > Sporopachydermiomycetes > Sporopachydermiales > Sporopachydermiaceae > Sporopachydermia > Sporopachydermia cereana. The sequence goes on along the minus strand of JAKTWI010000412.1, from coordinate 5,283 downwards.
CTGGACAGGTTTGTCAAAATGTCTTTGCAGAACTATGCGACCAAAGAGGAGCTGGAGCTGATTCGGGGTTTCTTTAAAGAGAAGGATTTGAGTGGGTTTGACAGGGGCGTGCAGCAGGTGGTTGATCAGGTGACGGTGAATTGTAATTGGCTGAGCCGGGATGCTGAGGCTATTGTGAGCTGGCTGAAGGAGAATTAGGTGGTGTCGGTGGTGTTGATTGTGCTGAGATATTGAGAAAAGGCCGAGCAAATGCCGAACAGGCGGATGGGTTTTCTGTCTGCTTTCTGCATATGTTTGTTCGATGATAGGTGGAGATTTTGAGGAAATGTTGAGGATGATGTTAGTTGGGTGAAGGGAAAGTTGGGAGGAAAAGGGTAGCTACATTTTGAGTGATGTCACTAGTCGCAGCAAATATATGATGTTTGAGGTGTTGTTGAAACGCGAGAGTTGAGCTCCGTGTATTCAATGATGCAGCGGGCCAGATTCTTCTCTTTATTCTTAGTCCTGGTGTTTTCTTTCACATTCCTCAATCACTGCTTCACTACATTACGCCTCACATGCATCAGTAGGAACGATGCTCAGTCACTCACTTCTATTGATATATTGTTCTGAGATAATGACAGTTAGTATGGCTGAAGATTTAGGAAGTGAGATATACTCAGTATATGTGTTAGAGAAGAGATCATAAGTTCACAGATTAGAATGAGTGTATCAGCAAAAAATGAGATACTCAACTGAGAAGATGATCTGTTCTGAGATGCTATTCATATCATTGTTTTTCGAATATGATATAAAAAACTTTAGTATGTATGATATTCCGAATATCATACATACTAAAGTTTTTTTTAATGGAGAAACTGCTAATCTTTCAAGTTATATCCTATATTTAGATGCAATCTGTTGTGATTCACAGCATATAGCTAGGTCTGTATATGATCCTCATGAGATTCGAGAATAGAGAAAGGGGAGACTGCAATCATGGAAAATTTATTTGGGAGGAAGAAGAACAGATAGAGATTTGAGAAGATTATCTAGAACGCCGACAAGCCTTGAAAGCCCTTCTATCTGGCTTCATGATACTGCTTTTCACCATCTGTCCTCAACGCCAATTCTTGCAACTAAGGTAAACTCTCATTAGAGCGAAATCATACCTCTCTCATACCTCCCTCATACTCATCATAAAATCATCTCTTATCAAAACTCCAACAAACACTCCTCTCAAACGTCTCTCCCCCTTATAAAAAGGTATTTAGTATATTGATGATTAACAGGTTATTAGGAAAGAGACATGCCTGTCTCTAGCACGGATAGAAAACCATACAAGCAACTACAAGTCCGAGCAGCCCAATTATAGCACAATCAAACCACCTCATCCTACTGCCACCCCGCCTGCATCTTCCAGGTCTACTGTACTGTGACCGACTTGGCCAGGTTGCGCGGGAAATCGACATCGTATCCCTTGCCGACTGCCAGCCAGTAGCTGATGATCTGCAACGGGATCACATTAAGCAGACCCTGTAGACAGTCGACCGTCAACGGCACAGACAGACTGGCCATTGCGTTCTTTTGAATGCCGATAAACTCGTCGCCTTCGTTCACAATCACAATCGGCCGACCATTTCGGGCAGTAATCTGCTCCAAAGCAGACATAACCTTGGGGAACAACGAGTCGCGCGTCATCATAATAATCATAGGCAGCACCTCGTCCACAAGCGCCAAAACGCCGTGCTTCAATTCTCCCGCCAAAACACCCTCAGAGTGCATATACGAGATCTCCTTGATCTTCAGAGCGCCTTCCAAAGCCGTGGCAAACTGGTACCCGCGGCCCAGAAGCAGCAGCGACTTGTGGTTCTTGAGATTTGTGTCGCACATTTCCTTAATCTGGTCACTAAGCGACAGAACCTGCTTGATTTGCTCAGGGATTTTCTTCAGTCCGTCGATAATCTGTTTCCGTCTTGGCAGCATAGAAATGCGGTCGTCCGACAGAGACAGCGCCATCATTACAAGAGCAATGTACTGCGATGTGTATGCTTTAGTCGACGCCACGCCAATCTCCGGGCCGGCATTGATGTGGACACCGCAATGGGTCTGGCGGGAGATGCTGGAGCCCACAGAGTTGACGATTCCTACAGTGAGAGCGCCCCGTTCAATGCAGTACTGCAGGGCCAAAATCGTGTCGGCAGTTTCGCCAGACTGCGAGACAAACACACACGTGTCGTCCCGGAATACTGGTGACCGCCGGTCCAGGAAATCAGACGCCAGCTCTACAGATACAGGTATTTCCGTCAGCTCCTCGAAAATCTGCCGAGTAGCCAAACAGGAATGATACGAAGTACCACATGCAATCATGATAATCCGCCGGCATCTTCTAATAATCGGCAGCCATGCCTTGAGGCCGCCCAGAGTGACTTCGTGCTTGTCAAAGTCAATGCGGCCTCGCATAGTGTTGATAGTCGACTCCGGCTGCTCGAAAATCTCCTTCTGCATGAAATGGTCGTACTGGCCCTTCATGATTTCCTGCAACTGCAGCTCCAGAGTCTCAATGGCTCTGGTCGGCGAGGCTCCGGGCTCCCGGACGGCTCGGTGAATGTGCAATTCGCCATCATAGATATGGGCCACGTCGTCGTCTTCGAGGAAAAGCACCTTCTTAGTGTGCTTAATCACTGCCGCAGCATCAGAGGCCAGAAAGAATTCTACAGGCATAGACAACCCATCGTCAGACAGAAACGCCCGCGATTTCGAGTGTCTCAAGTTGCTGTTGTCTACAAGCAGTCCCGGTCCGTCCAGGCCTCTGGGGGGAACTTGCAGAGTGTCGCTCACGGACAGTTCCGCCAGCTGTTCCTGGACGCCGACAAGCGGGTTGCTGTCCGGGAACTCGACATCTACAAAATCCACCTTCAGCTTCTTCTCCGTTCGGACACCAATCAGCAAAGGAGACCCCTTTCTGGTGGCAATAATCTCATTCGGGTAGTGGACCGATTTGAGCAGCAGACCATAGGCGCCTTCCAGCTCGTAGATGACCGTCTTGGCCAGCATCTGGAAACTCATTTCGGGACCCTTGTGGTTGTCGTAGATAAACTTCGCCAGCTTGGCAATGCACTCTGTGTCCGTGTCGGACTCAAACACGTATCCCTTTGACTCCAAAAGAGTGCGGATGTCTCTGTAGTTTGTGATGATGCCATTGTGCACCACCACAAACTCGTTGTTGGGGTCGGACCGCTGCGGATGGCAGTTGATTCTCATGGGCTGGCCGTGAGTGGCCCACCGAGTGTGGGCAATGCCGGCATGGGTAGTGAACACCACATCGGGGTTGGGATGCTCCTTCTCAATCAGCTCCTTCAGAGCACGGACTTTGCCGGTTTCTCTGTAGATTAGAGTCTCGCCTTCCTTATCCCCGTCAATGGCAATACCGGCGGAGTCGTATCCTCTGTATTCAAGCTGCTGCAGCCCGTTGATGAGAGTGTCAATGATCTCCCCTCGGGTCTTCTCAACCAGATAGTTGACGTATCCAAAGATCCCACTAAATTCCAGTTAGAAAGCGCCCACTCCGCAGAACAAATTCTCAGCCTATATTCCCCTAATCCCATTCTCTTTTCACTTCATCTCGCCATCGTATCATCTACGTGTCCTACTGGCCGCATCTCGTGAAAAGAAAAAACTTCCCAGACTTACCACATGATGTATCAGACTTTGTATATTCACAGTAACGCTCCAATCAGTCTCGGAGACTTGAAACCAACAAACTGAACCCCTGCAACTGTCAACGAATATTCTTATGAAGAGGAAGAAACCAACATTCACTGTCTGAGCAGACAATCTCCATCCACTGGCTGTGCGGCACTTTAACCTGTCTCAATGCCCCACTGTGGCTTTGGATTTCGGATCCGTCCGGGTGTCCTTCCAGCAAGTTTGCAGCTTCGGGAGAAACAGCAGAGCTTCAGCAGCAATTCAAGCACAGATTCCTAGCAATGCCCTAATGCCCTATCGATTTGTCTGTTGTTTCTTTCAATAAAATCACAATATCCCCCGTATCAACAAATAACAACCAACAAAAGATAAAAAGACGTCTCAATTGTATGGCAGATCGTAAGTTTGGCTCAGTCCGTTTGTTTATATATTTTCCGTGTCCGGAAGGGACACTAATTTATGCAAGGCGGAGTCTGTGGTTAAAAATAGCTGCACATAAGATGGAAGACCCACAGTGTACGGAAAGGGGGGAGGTGGAAAGATGGAAAGATGAAAGTATGGAAGTATGGAAGTGTGGAAGTATAGAAGTATGGAAGTATGGAAGGCAGGAGAAACTGAAGGGAAAGCGGGCTGGAGGGTTTGAGAGTGGTTGAAGAATGGTCGAGAGTTTTTGAGGCTTGTTCTTCCAGTTGGTAGAGCCTAGCAGGAAATATGAAGCTACACCGAGGATCAGTGAAGGCTTTTGGAACATGATGAACTGGTGTAATGTGCAACTATCTTGGGGATTTGCAGTTCCAGGTTGGAATACTATTGTTCCGTATTCGTACTGGCAGAACCACACTTCTGTCCCAAACGGGAAATGTAATTGACCAGATGTGCTGGTGATTTGTTGGTGGGAGCAATGTCCGGGCTTTCGCGTCTGACACAGCTCTGAAACCCATGGTTGCAACGAGACGCTGAGGCTTGTATGCTGATTAGTGATCTGAGAGGGCTGAGATGGGGGCTGATAAGAGGCTTCTGATTCCTGAACTGTAGCAATTCTGCAGCTTACAGAGGAATTCCTGTTCCCCATTGACCGCGAGAGTGTTTTATCGAAGGCGAGACGTGAGGTGTGAGAAGAAGCCTGACTTCCTGGCATCTTTACGGACACCTGGGGCGAGACGCGAAATGCATGTTTACCTTTAGCCGAAAGAGTCGTGTTTGTGATACGAGGTGCAGTGTCCCTGCAGATGTGTGCAGGCGCATGCAGGCAAGAGAGAGACTCGAAGTTGAAGCCCGTCCGGTAAGAGGAGTTGTCAGACTCCTGTAACGCTTAACTGAAGTTTTACAGTCTGCGGTTAAGAATTGAGGTAAGCATTATCACAAATTATATCTGATAAGCGTCTAACCCTTACAAGCGAGTTTGCTTCCAATTTCCCCCCAGTGATTCATTTCTTATCATTGCGCCCCTACTGATCTCCTTCCGCATCATGGACATCACATCTCATTCCAACTCTTTAACCTCACATCTCATTCCAAGTCCTTAACATCACATCTCATCACGGGTCTTCGGCAAAGAATGATAGATCAGGATTACTTAGTAGATATGGAAATGAA
>JAKTWI010000411.1:0-21251 GCA_030561065.1 Sporopachydermia cereana | reverse complement strand
GCAGAATGTCCGAACCAATGGAGAGACCTAACGTCTCTAAACCAAACATTCGACAAGTTGGCTCAAGTCCAAGACTCTATTTGTAACTCAAAACTTTATGATAGCATCATCTGAAATGAGTGTTGGTTTTTCGATTTGTCAGCATGGATTGATGTGGAGGGAGACTTGAACTGGCGAGAGCAAAAAATATTCAAAAGCAGACAGCAATTTGTATAGAGGTGAGCTTAGAGATAGACACTGGAATGAGATAAAGCAGTATTGATGAGTTGTTTGATTTGTCAGGAGGAAGTTAGCAATTCGCTGATACTTGCTATTCATCTCTTGACTGTGTGGGAAAAGAATACTGAGCTCACTCTTTCTACCGCTCTTCTCTAAGATCACCAGATAGCCCATTCCTAAACACTCCATCACAGACTCCATTGAAGACGAATCACAGATTGAACAGTGAGACAGAGAATAACAGCTTCTCACCACAAGTACACAGTTCATATTCACCAATCATGGCGACTCCCGTGCAAGAAGCAGACCCTCAGGAAGAGGAGTACATTGACGTCAACGAAGTGGCTGAAGTGGTGCCTGAAGAAGAGGGGGAAGAAGCCCAAGACGATGAAGAGCTGGAAATGGAAGTCGACGACGATGATGCCGAGGAAAATGAGGGTGAAGCAGCTGGCGAAGCAGCCGGCGAAGACCAGGAAGTGATTGAGATCGACATGTCCAATAACTCGTCCACCTACTTTGACAAGCACACGGATTCCATCTTCACAGTATTCAGCCACCCTACACTTCCCCTCGTAGTCACCGGAGGCGGAGACGACACTGGATACATCTGGACTACCAATTCGCATCCCCCTAAAGTGCTGGCGCAGCTGACGGGTCACAAGGAGTCGGTCGTAGCCGGAGCGTTCACATATGACGGCGCTTATCTCATCACTGGTGATATGGCCGGGCAGATCAGAATCTGGAAATCAGTGCGCAAGGGCCAAATGTGGCAGTTCTACGATAAGCTGGAGGAGGTGGAGGAGGTCGTGTGGGTCCAGGCCCACCCCAAACAGCAGGTGTTTGCCTTCGGGGCCGCCGACGGCACTGTCTGGGTGTTCTCTCTCGAACCTCATTTGGAGCAGATTATGTGTGGCGCAGCCCACTCGCTGGAATGCAATGCCGGTGTGTTTACAAACCTCAAGGATCTGGACTCCCTGACGCTCATCACGTGCTGCGAGGACTCCACAGTTATCTCCTGGAACTGCTACACTGGGACGACGAACTATACTCTGTCCAATGTCCAGTTCAAAACGGAGACGCCATGGGTGTCTATGGCGGTCAATTCGGCAGACACGACTCTGGCTGTCGGGTCCCGAGACGGCAAACTGGCCATTATCACTGTTGAGAGCGGGAATATCGCTACTGTGATCAATACTGCTGCTGAGGGGCAGGACGAGTCAGACGCCAGTATAGAGGCTGTGGCCTGGTGCGACACTGTTCCTATTCTTGCCGTGGGGAATGTGGCCGGCGAGATCAAACTGTATGATACCGGGTCGTGGCGACTGCGGAAGACGATTGATGGGGAAGACGCTATTACGAAGCTCCAGTTCCTGGCCAACTCGCCTATTCTGGTTTCCAGCTGCATGAACGGCAAAGTTGTGAAATGGGACGTGAGGACTGGTGAAGAGAAATGGAAGGGAGTGGGCCACAGCAGCGGCGTTCTTGATTTTGCTATTCAGAAGAACGGAGAGAGAATTATCACTGCTGGAGATGAGGGCGTGTCTCTGGTGTTTAATGACGAGAGCGGCGCAAACTGAGTATGCAGTACTTAAAGTGATATAGGGTGGTTTGAGGGTTTAGTGAAGATGGAGTGTTTAAGTAGTGGTGTTCCTTAGAATGACTTGTCAAATCAATGACTTGTTGTTCAACTCTCTATGAAATATCAATCCTACCGTGCAGTCACCTCGACATAGATCTTTTCATTGTATTGAGTTACAAAGTATTTTAAGAGAGTTCACTATATTGGTAGTATCAATTGCTGAAAAAGATAATACCAGACTGTCCAGGAGTTCATCAAAGAACTGCTGTACATATATGCATGCTGGAAACTCACTTTGATTGGTTCCAAAGGGCATTGGCCACCTTCTCTCCCACTATCTTGTCGATAAGTTTCACAAGAGTAGAGTCAGACGAGCTCACCTGTTTTTCCAGCTGCAGACCAATCTGCTTGGCAATCAGCTTCCCCATAAGATCTACCTCAATATTGACAACATCTCCAATCTGCTTCTGGGGCATGATAACCTTCTCCTGTGTGTAGGCCACCATCATAATGGAGAATGTCGGCTCGTCTGCTGAAGGCGAAACATCAGTAACAGTCAAGGAAACTCCGTCAACACATATAAACCCCTTCTCCACAATGTACTGATGGTACTGGGCATCTCTCAGCTTGAATGTGAACCTGATTGAGTTGCCATCGGCTTCCCGTTTAACGATCTCAGCCACAGTATCAACATGGCCCTGAAGAAGCATTCGTGTTAGTGTTTTGGCTCTCAATTAACATCCACTCATTCTTTCAAAAGCTTCAATCTTTATCCTTATCATCCTAAGTTTCCCTTCCCAGCCTCCCGTCTTGACATACCTGGACAAAGTGACCTCCGAAGCGGACATCTCCGGAAATAGCTCGTTCTAAATTCACCGATGACCCCGCCTTCAGCAGCCCCAAATTCGTTCGCCGCAGCGTTTCCGGACTGACACCGACTTTGAAAGTATCCTCAGTGTACTCCGTCACTGTCAGACATGTGCCGTTGACTGCTATACTGTCTCCCAAATGGACATCTCCCAGAATCTCTTTCGCCTTGCCAATCACAATAGACGTGCCGTTGCCTCCAGCAACCGACTGGTCGTTGGGATTGAACTCCACCACCTCGCCAATGGTCTCCACAATTCCAGTGAACATGTTGTAGTTGTGAGCGTTTGTTGAGGAATCAACAGATTGTGTGGAATAGGGCTTCTCCAATGGTCTCAGTAACAGGGGCAAAGGCGACAGACTGTGGGATGCAAACACAGCTAACCTCAGATTTCATGACAAGTTTTTCCAAAAGTTTCTGAGTATTACTAGCTTCATCTGATGATGATTTCAGAACTGTTTGTATTTATTGCCGCTGTGACTATTAGTCATTCTGACAGATAGCACGGCTAGTTGTGGGCTGGACCGGCTGGGGTAATTTGTGATGATGTAATCTACGGTTGCCCTGAGAGGAGAGCTGATGTTCAAAGGGGGTGTCCTGGAGATACAGGAGACAGGAGAAGACAGAGAGCATCAAGGGAATGCGAAAGAACATTATTTGAACAATGCCATTGAAAGTAGAGTGATCCACCAATGACGAGTTATACAATTGACTTGAACAACCAGAATCACCAACAGATGGTGGATGCAACGTGGGCGGACAGTCTCTAACAGCAATGAGAAACTAGAGTATTTGAACGTTTCATCATATGAAACACTGAGTATCCGAACCTTCTATCGCCTGCTGGTGGTGGTTAATGGTTACATAATTAAGTAATAGTTATTTGACAGGACGGGCTTTTCCTTATTCCCCTCATCCCTCCCACTCATATCTCCTTTTCTCCTCGTTTGTCTTTCAAAGCCCGAGTCATCTCATTTCCAACATTCAGGATCTCTCCTCGTTCTGAGGACCAGGAATGTCGTCCTGTCCCTCTTCCTTTATCACAGGCACACCCAGCAGCACTTTATCTTCCATTGGGTCCGCTGCTAGGCTCGAATAGGGATGCGGAACAGCGCTTGTGGTGATTGTGGTGTTGCCGCTGCCTTGGGGTCCTCCGGTGCCGGCAATTACCGTTGTAGTAGTGGCTCCCGTAGATGGGCCTGCCACATCGGTATACAGCGGATCCTGAAGTGAGGCAGCATTCACCGGTTCCTGGTTGAGAGGGGATATCTTGGAGACGTTCTGCTGGTTAGGCACACCGCGTCTGTCATTGCCGGCAGACGTTGCCGCCCGTTTCAGCGTCCCATTAGAGGCCTGCCGCGGCGATTGGTACACTCCGGCGGCCACAGGGCCGATGCCGCCACCGGCCCCGCGCAGAGATGCCGATCTCGACACATTAGAAGCTAACGACGAGTTTCTCCCCGGTGTGGATGCCAGCTGCTGTCCCGGCCGGACTCTCAATTGGCTGCCGTTGAAGCTTTTCTCCAGTTCGTTCATTTCCTGATCCTCCTTGGACAGTTTAGTCGCTGCATATTCGATGCGGGCTTGCGAGCTGGGCAGAGAGGTGAGTTTCTTCAGCTCATTGTACCAGGAGATCATTTCCTCGTAGCTGGGAGCCATAAAAACCCAGTTCTGCGACTTGTGGGATGCCCTTTGGCTGGACGGACTGCGCTGCCGGCCCATAATAACAAACTTATTGCTGCTTTCAGAGCCAGACTTTGAGTGTTTCAAGGGTTGACAATCGTCCAGCAGGAATGACATGACAGGGTAAGGGTCTTTCTTGCGGTCGCTGGATTTGAACTCGTGCAGAAAGCAGGGAGTAAGAACATAGTAGGCCTCGGAGTAAGTTCTCAAAAACTTGGATTTGCGTTGGAGATACCCTGCCTTCAGTTCTACAGAAGCCGGTGAATGCTGCAGAGGATACGAAATCTGAGAAAAGTCTCGCGGAGGGTAGTTTACCGACACAAAGTTCTTGGTATCCCTTTGAATAAAAGGATCCCATTCGTATGTCAGTTCTTTTGAGATCATGCCGTTCACCAGATTATCAATCAGCACATCTTTAGTAGCCAGCAGTTCATCAGTGAGCAGATTGGTGTACACCACCAGCACGTCCTTGATCTCCTTCACGACTATTTTCTCCAATTCTACTCCTGATCCTTGCAGGTTTTGATAGGCTTGTTGCAGATAATACTCTTCACGCAGCTGTTTCTTTAGATGGCTGTCCAGCTGATGTTTCAACAGAAAGGGGTCATTCTTAGGATCAAGAGCGTTGGGATTGTTCAGCAAAACAGAAATAGAGTCCCTGTACAGATTAATCAGCTGAGATGTTTTAGCCACGTCACTGCTCAGCGAGGACTTGAAATCGGACTCCAGACTCCTGATTTCTCTGATTTTCTCTCCCAAGTCATTTTCCAGTCTGGACAGCCGGGGGACGATATTTCCAATCAGTTCCTTGGCTGTGCGGGCTGACTTGGCTGCCAGAGTTCTGTGGTATTCAAGCAAAGTGGTGGGAATGTCTTGCACGGAGCCTGAGCCCAAAGGCAGAAAGAAGTTCTGCACAATTAAGTCAGGCTTGGCTGTAGGAGATGAGAACTTCCGGATATACATTTCCTTGCCTGCATTCACACCAGTTAGATCTCTGTCTGTCAGCAGAGTTGTCAGCGGCCCTGCTACCCCATTGTCGAAAAAGGGAAAGTTCACTGATTGCATCAGCTTGGCGTGGATTATGGCCTGCTGGTCGTGGGCCTGACCCACATCATTCAGATACACAATCAGCGACCGGATAACTCGTCTCCAGGATGCAAACCGGTTGGACAGAATGTCCGTGGGTCTTCCGTTCACAGGCACAGGGATGAAAAACGGAGAACTCAAGTCCTGGTCTTGAGACGTCAAAGAGCCTGACGTGCGGAGTTTTTGCCGAGACTCAAAGGCCACTGTGCCGCCTCGGCCTTCCAAGTCTACTCCGCTGGCCATCGAGCCTACAAACGAAGGCTGCCGCTGCATGCTCTGTCTGTTGCCGTTATAGTTGCCGGACTGAGACGTCAGGGAACGGGCAGGGGCTATGTCTGTCATTGTCGACGGTCAAAGTGCAGCCTGTGGTTCAAGAACTTTGCTTCTTTTGCTTTATAGAAACGCCAGATACTCGTCTTTGAATCAAAAGCGAACGATGGGGTTGCTGTGCCTTTATGAAAATGCGACCAATGCAGAGATAATACAGTTCTTGCCTGGTTTGCGTAGTATGATAATTGTTGGTTGAAAGTTCTGTTGTTCCTGCCGCCGAGAAGATGCTAGTGGGCTTGAAATCTAGAAAACAGGTGGGGCAGATAGACAATTCAGTTCAATTACTCGCACTGATTGCAATTGTCTGTTCCGTCAATACGGCGATCTACTCTCGATACTATTCTTACAGCTGTTTGATTGATTCATCTTCCTTGTATTCGCACTTTGGAATGAAATGTAAACAACAGCCAGCAACTCCGCCAACTTTAACTACTTTTGTTAGGTGATGTGATGCAGCATTTGCGGAGGCGCAGCATGACGCAGTAAGGAGACTTTGGGCTGCATACGGGTGGGCGGTGGAGGAGATGAGATGCGAGGTTCAATAGGGAGGTGAGGAAAGGCCCTCAGCCGTACAGAAAAGGGACGGCTAGGCGGATGTTGTTGGACTGAATAAATTACGGTATTCTGTGGAGGGTTGCCTAAGAGAACGTGGAATATAACTGGAGTTTTCTGTAGTGATGGTGATGTTCAATTTGATGTGGGAGGTTTCCAGCCCTTGGTATGACCCAGCAAGTTCCACGCATGTTGATGCATCTTACTGCGTCATGACAGAGTGGAGCAGTGTCCTTCTGCCAACAAAAGGGTGATTTATAGAAACTGAGGATAGTCGGAAGATGCATCTATCTGAAAAGAGGGGGAGGTGATCATTGTCGGGGGGCTGTATGGGTGACAGAGATAACGTGTCTCTGAGGTGTCTCTGGTTCTGAGTTATATGGCGGTTGGTATGTTGAGCAGGAGTTTTCAGTGTGAAGGAGTTTCGGCAACCAGAGCTTTGTTGAAAGTGAACCCCAAGATGGCTGAGAGCTGGTTCAGTCCTCTCCTGCCGGCATCTCATCTTTCAGAACTCTTATCAATTTGACCCGCATTTCCGTCTCGTTGGCGCCCCGCAGCACATCACTGACGAAATTCGCCTCCACCTCCAACTGGACCATTTCCAATGCGCCTTTGATAACTCCGACTAGGATGTTGGAGTACCAGAGCTCTTCGACTGCTTTCCCATCGTCGGGCAATTCGACGAAATCTGTCAAAGGCGAGTCGTCTATAATCAGACTGAACTGCCGTCCGTCCTGAGACCAGTTTGTCACTGTAGGGGTGATGTTCAGAAAAGCTTTAAATCCAACCTGTAGACCAGTGGTTAGTGTTTGCATGGAATTTGATTCAAGATCGCAGGAAAGGCTCTTTCCACTAAGTATCGTCCCCAACACCCTCAATTGAGATGCCATACTTTTGATATGACTTCGGCAGTATCCTTGAAAGTGTTACACCGTCCAAGTTCGGTCCTGGCAAGAAAGTCTTCAATGAGTCTCAGCCCGATGTTGTAGCCCATCTTCTCTAGCTGTTTGTTCACTTTCTGATAGTCGTTGTTGTAATCTTTACATAGCTGGACTACCATTGAGCCATATGTGAAATTGAGAAGCTCGGAGTTCTGCAAAGTCTTTTGTTAGTTGTGATACCGCTAAAAAGTGCCCTTTCTTTCTAGGCGCTCTTTCAGGCTTCTCAATGACCATTGACTTATGGGTATATCGTCCCGCATATCACGTACTATCTTCTCCGTTTGGTTTTTCCAAACATCCTCCCCCACGGAGCGGTACGTTTTAGACATTGTGGAAAGGTTTGGCAATCAATTCAAACTGCCTGATAGCTGGGTTCGATTGACGATCTGTTTCGAGGTACACCGTAGCTTCCCAAACAGGTTTGATATAACAAGACACGAATCCTCCGTCAACCTTCCCTGATAAGTCCAACAGCCGAACTATTCGATTTTGAGGCTTCAAGCTGCTCAAACTGTTGCTTTCTGCTATCACACGCGGCAGTGTCTGCTAACAATAATAAACACACGTTATGGAGACGATGGAGAAAACATCAGACTGGAAATCTCTGGATTATGTAATCGATTATCTGACCCAGGGAGGGAGACGGTGGAGAAGCTGCAAGTGAAGCAACAATGTAGGCATCTGTTTGGTTGATCGAAGGGGTGTAGAAGATGGAGAAAAAATATGTCATCGCGTTTATATAGAGTCGCACGTTTTACTTTCTTCAGGCTTGAGTACTGGAACATGTGGATTTCTTCTTCTTACTGTCTCTTGTGTCGGATGTCCCTGGAAACATCAAGTCTCATCTCAGAGAGATCAAATATCTTGAAGTCTCATCTCAGGACATTGTGAGAGTCATGAAATCCATAGAAGATGAGTTTCTCAGATAAATGGACCTAAGAAAAAATGATGATGGTATAAACGCATAACTGCAAGGAAATTCGTGATTGCTGAGTTTTCCTATTGATGATCTCTATATGCAAAAACCATCTACGCTGTCATCTGATGTTTTGCCGGCCAACTCCTACCCCTTTGCTCGTCAGTCCTTTCTCAACGACTCGATAACCTCGGCAAATTTGCCTTTAGTGGCATCGTTGGCCTTCTCCAGCCTCTGCAACGCCAAAGCGTATAGCTCTTCTTGCTCAGGAGAGTCTACTGGGTAGAGATTTGACAACGACACTTGGGCCTCAGCGACATCAGCCCAGCTTTGAGGAGACTCGTCATCTTCAGCGTTAATCAGATGGTCAATGGCAAGATTGTACAACTGCTGGGCTTTCTCGCGGGCCGACTTCCCTTCTTCGCTGAGTTGCTTCTCCTCTTCATCATCTTCTTCGTCTTCCTCATCGTCTCCGTACATTTCGTCTAGGTAGACTGCTGCCAATGGGGCAGCCTGTCGCAAGTACTCATTGGCAAGATATTTATGCACTGTTTTCAGAAGTGTGTCTTTCCTTTTAATGTCTGCTGCTGCTGCTTCACTTTCCTCCTCGGTAGCTTTTTCTTTCTCCTTCGACTTGCCCGTAGGCTCTGATGATGTTTCTTGTTGTATGGATTTTAGCAGTCTCTGAAGCTTCTTCACAAGCCAATCACGTGTATCTTCCTCTTCCTCTCTAACAACATAAAAAGGATGGCTTTCAGAAAGCTCCAGAGCCTCCTCTTCGTCGTCCTCGTCGTCCTCATCGTCGTCATCCTCCTTGTCTTCTTCCTGGGCTTCTTGTGCTGCTTTCAGCATCTCAGGAATAACATCAAACAAGTCAAACAGCGATGTAAGAGACTGCACATGATAGGAGTCCAGCAGATTTCTGGCCAGAATGTCCTCCTCAATATCATCATATAACTCTTTGGCTTCGTTGATGAGAGTCTGAAGGGTGTTTGTTCCTTCCACTTCACTGTCAAGCTTCAGTTTTGGGATCTCCACAGTGAATATATTTATAAGAGTGGCCTTCAGTTTGGCAAGCTTCAGTTCTGTTAGCAGGGGTTTTGTTCCATGAGCTGCCAAGCCCGTCTCGATTCGCTCAAAAGCAGCCTCGATAAAAGACTCCGGAGAATCCTCCTTTTTGGCCTTCTCTCCGGGATTAGTCTCTTCCACTTTAAAGTAGGCCATTTCGGCCAACGCCATAGCATAGATGGCATGAAAAACCGTGTCCAGCTGCTGAGTCTCTCCTGCTTCTCTCAGCAGCCTGTCGCACTCATGGATGACTCCATTGAGGACCAGTTCGTTATTTCTTTCTGAATTGACAAATGTGCTCCACAGGGCCTTCAGTTGAGCCAGTTCGTCATTGGCGTCTGCCTCTTCGTCCAGCTCAACTGCAAGTTGTGTGTCTTCGGCAGCCGCTTCAGAACTTTCAGCTGATGTTGTCGCCGTCTCATCAGCTGATTTCTTCTGTTTCTTCTTCCCCGAGGCTTTGCTCAGTCCCAAAGGTCTTTTCACAACCATTTGTGCTTCTGAATTTGAGGTAAGGGCTTTGGTACATTCAGTAACCAGACATAATCCCAATCTACTTATTTTCTTAATAATGACTATCCTCTCAAGTCTTTCTCTCTCCCCTTTTTCCGTCAAGAGAGAAAAAGAATTGATGTTATTTCTTTACAGCCCATCTCTCATTTCTTCAGGTGATTTTCACTTTTCGGGCCTTACTGAGTATGGAACTTTGTGCTGCACTATTCTGCAGTCTTATGCGGTAATGAAACTTTATTCGAGATGTGCTTTCACCTTCGCGTCTCGTCTCAGAAGTAGCTCAAATGGGACGATACCCAAAGTCCGGTTTTCGGAGTTTGACGGTGTCCCGCTTGCGACCCTTCATGGGACAAACATCATATCACGTGCGCTGATATGAAATTTTTCGTTTGAGAGGAAAGAGCTGTGATAAAAAAGAAGAAGATTACGGTAAGAAATGGAGAGGATGATTGGTTATGAGATTCATTACGAGGATATTCTGTTATTCAGAGACACTTGACTCTCTCGAGCATCTACCCGTCTAAGCTGCTCCATAGATCGTCTCATCACAATGACTCGTCTTCTCACTGCCCGGAATGCAGAGGGAGAAACCCATTTGGTGGTGGGCAGCTCGTCTCTGACATATACGCGGACCCTTGGCAGTATGGATGCAGGTGCATCTGTTGTTTTGGTCACCAACAATAACTCCCCGGCTGCCTCTGAAGAGCTGAGGGAGAAGCTGAGTTCATTCATAGAGGCTGGCAGAGTGAAGTTTCTGGACAGAGCTTTCCAGTTAGAGGACCTAACAACTCTGGGTAGAGAGGATACCCAGTTTGTGGTGGATCTGGTATTCATAACTCTCCCGAATGCTGAAGACAATGAGCTGGTGCAGCAGATATACCGGGAATGCAGGAAACTGCGTATCCCCATAAATGTAGCAGACGGGCCTGCTCTCTGCACGTTTACGATGCTATCTACCTATACGAAGGGCGACTTCCAGTTGGGTGTCACCACGTCCGGCAAAGGATGCAGACTAGCTGCCAGAATCAAGAGGGAGCTGGTCAGTGCTCTGCCGGCAAATATGGACGAGATATGCAGCAAAGTGGGGGAACTGCGGCTGCGAATTAGAGAAGAGGACCAAACAGGCCCACTGGAGGTCGGGGAAGACGAGGATGATGCAAGACAGCACGCCACGTTCAACGCACTGGTAATCGAAGATAACGAGACAAAGCAGCAGAAGAAACAGCAGCGTATGCGGTGGCTGTCGCAGATTGTGGAATACTATCCCCTGAGTAAACTGGGGGAGATTTCACTAGATGATCTTTCCAAAGCATTCAAGTCATCTCAAATCACCCTCTCGGAAAACTTTGAAGCAATAAAAAGCAGCGAATCAAAGCGGAAGGGATCTATCAGTCTGGTTGGTGCAGGACCAGGGTCTGTTTCTCTTCTAACTCTGGGTGCCCTGCAGGAGATACTGACTGCCGATCTCATCCTGGCAGACAAGCTTGTTCCCAGTCAAGTTCTGGATCTAATACCTCGACGTACAAAGGTATTTATTGCCAGGAAGTTCCCTGGAAATGCCGAAAGAGCTCAGCAGGAACTTCTTAGTATGGGGCTGGAAGGGCTTGAACAGGGTCTCAAAGTAGTGAGACTCAAGCAGGGAGATCCATATGTGTACGGCCGAGGTGCAGAGGAGTTTCTGTTTTTCAAGGAAAAGGGATACAGGCCTTTGGTGGTTGCCGGCATTACGTCTGCCCTGGCAGCTCCTCTGATGGCCGATATTCCTGTCACCCATCGAGAAGTCACAGACCAGGTGCTTATCTGCACGGGTACAGGGAGGAAAGGGGTGCTGCCTGACATACCCAGTTACAGCAAGAACAGGACAACGATCTTTTTGATGGCGCTGCACAGAATTGGAGAGCTGGTGGAGCAGCTGAAGGTGCATAACTGGGATATGAATGCTCCATGCGTCGTTTCTGAGAGAGCGAGTAGCAGAGACCAGCGAGTCATTCGCACTACTCTGGCCGACTTAGTAGACGCGATAGAAGAGAACGGAAGCCGTCCTCCTGGTCTGTTGATTGTCAGCTGGGCGTGTAATGTGATCAGGCCGCTACCTGCCGGAGAAAGATGGGTAGTGGAAGAGGGACATAATCACGAAGTCGCTGCTGATGTGTTTGCCAACGTGTTTGAACGCTCGAAACACGATCTTTGATCTCTTTGAGAGCTGCATCATTAAAGATCGTGTGCATATATCGACGATACTGGAAGGTCACAGGCATAATGTTCTTCACATTATGGGGGACGTCGGAAGGTTCCAGCCATAATGATTTCTACATGAGAGGCGCTACTCTCATAAGCAACCAGATAGACACTGCATTGTATCACATACTTACCCTCAAAAGTTTCCAACCTCTGCATACAGAAACAACCTGTCTCTTAACTGGAGCTATTTCAGTCATTATGAAAGCATTTATGCTGTGATAACTCTCTCAATCTGTTCTTTTCCCATTCTCTGTCGGACGTCTCCCTCAATTTTTCACCGTCCTCGGGCTATCAC
The DNA here is from genome assembly GCA_030561065.1 of Sporopachydermia cereana. Lineage (NCBI taxonomy): Eukaryota > Fungi > Ascomycota > Sporopachydermiomycetes > Sporopachydermiales > Sporopachydermiaceae > Sporopachydermia > Sporopachydermia cereana. The sequence goes on along the minus strand of JAKTWI010000411.1, from coordinate 8,963 downwards.
ATGCCAGTCAATTCTCCCGGACACCATCTCATTGCTGTCCGGAAGGCTAGGCCGGAGACTGTCCATAAACAGAAGCATCTCAAAGCGGGCACCTTCTTTCGAACATCGCTGCGATTCCTATAGAGGAGTTGATTAAAGAGCTGATAAACGATATGAGATCAAAGAAAGCTTGAGGTGATCTTTACTGCCTGGAGTAGAACGAAAAGTATAAAATGAAGAGCAAATTCAGATAAAGGAAATACATTCCACGTGCACTCCCTCGATTCCTGTATAGAATGATGCGCTGTGTCTCCAGTGTATTCCAGCGAGGGTTTGCCAGTTCGGCTCCTACAACCTCCAAGGGATTGGCATTTACATTCGAGTATGTGTTTGTTGACAGTAAAGGCGAAGCAAGGAATGGAGGGGTGTGATTATCCTTACTATGTCGAGCGCTGTCCTTTGGCTCCAGCCAGTAATCGATACCATTTGTACTGTTCAGTTTCTAACTGGGACAATGCTTCTATAGCATTGATGGAGTTTTGATCCGAGGCTCCAAGCCGCTCAAGTACGGCACTGAGGCGCTGACGCTTCTGAAACATCACAATGTGCCGTTCATTCTGCTCACAAACGGAGGCGGCAAGAAGGAAACCGAACGAGCGGAACAATTGAGCGGGATGCTGGGAGTAGAGCTCTCTCCGGATCAACTAATCCAGTCTCACACTCCTGTGAGGAAATACAGCAGTGTATACAATAGAGTGATGGTTGTCGGAGGTCCCGCTGACAAAAGCCGCTATGTGGCGCTTGATTATGGGTTTAAAGATGTGGTGATCCCAGCAGATATTGTGAAAACGAATCCCAGCATTTGGCCTTTCCACCGGTTCTCTAAAGAGGAGCTCGAGACTTGGGGACAAGTGCGCGACTTTTATGACAAGACAGGACACAATGAGGGGAAGATTGATGCGATATTTGTGTTTAATGACTCTCGGGATGTCGGAACGGATGTACAGATCATCCTTGATCTTCTATTATCGCAACACGGCTATCTGGGGACCCGAAGAGATCTCCATAAGTACCATTTCAGTAACGAGGCAGAATTCAGAAAGCTGGCCGACGAGCCCAGCATTCCAATTCTGTTTACAAATCAGGATTTTCTGTGGGCAAACGACTATCCTATTCCGCGGTTTGGACAAGGCGCGTTCAAAATGATGATTGAAAGGTTGTATGAAGCTGCCACAGGTGGAGGCAAACTGATTTCCACAACATACGGTAAACCTTTTGCAGTGACTTATCAGTTTGCTGAAAGTGTGTTGAGAGACTGGGCAGTCAAGAGTTGTGGACTCACACCACCGGAAGCCAATGCGCTATCAGACATATACATGGTGGGAGACAATCCCGAGTCTGACATAAAGGGAGCCAATTCGTACGGCTGGAATAGCGTACTGCTGCGGACAGGCGTGTTCAAAGATGAGGATCTGCCCTCTCTGACGCCAGACAAAACTCCCAAGCTCATCTTCAACAATGTCCAAGAAGCGGTAGAGGCACTTCTGAAGAAACATGGTTACTGACCCTCAGAGCCGCAATGATGCATGTGGAGCGACTGGAGCGAGTAGACTTACAGTGATATAGACATTTAGATGCGCACATTATATGCAGTGGAGGCTAAGTCTTAGCAAACAAGCAATAGAAAAAAAAACTAAACTATCGTAAATGAAAAACCAAAAATGACAAAAAAGAAATAAAGAAAACCATGCCGTCTCTCTAAATGAGACAATGTAAAGGATCAAATGAAACATGATAAAAGAGAAAGAGGAATCAAACATAAAACATAATTCAAAACTCATGACAATGAAAACATATATCATCGTAACGTGAATGACGCTGTCAAAATCAACTCAAGGCAAATGGGATTTTAGCTTTGCCCCGTTAACCAATGAGTCTATCGTGTTGCTGTATCCCGATGAACTCAGCATCTAACTGACCATCCACAACTGTATGCTTCCATATGTCCATAAGACTTTCAGGTGGCCCCAACCCATGTTTGAGGCCGCCACTGTATGCAGTAAACTAAGTGATCACAACCAAAACTATCAGAGCCCCTTTCACCGGCGCTGCGCCCGCTGCTGGCAACAGCTCGTTTCCCGCTCCTTTGCCTTTAGAACATCGCGTCTCGTCCCGTTCTCTAAGGGGGGGACATGCGAGATTCCGCCACCCAGTGGTGGCAACGATCAGATCTATAATGCAAAGAGGAGCATTGATCCATCAGCAGATCATGCAATTACACCTTGGAGGCGACAGTCTGTTCCGACTGCAGTTTGACGGCGTTCCTCTCATGCAGCGCCTCCTTGCACGATTGCAGTCCCGCGCAGTTGTGGTTCTCCAGCAGCCGGTGCTTGGAGCAGAAGTGGCCCTCACAGAACCCACAGTCGCCGACAATCCGTAGAGGGGCCGACGTGCAGGATTTGAACGAGCATCTCTTTTTGCTGGACCTCTTCTTAGGGGGAACAGTCACAGTGATAGTTTCCTTGGAAAGTGTTTCACTCATTGTGGTATGCAGCTGGTTGATGTGCTTGTCTTATAGTGTAGTCTCCTCAGACAAAAGGCAGTGTCCGCCAGAATCAATATCAATCAAATGAATCAATCTAGTAGCCTGATGTCGCTCAAATGTCTAGTCTTCTTTGCAGTTGTAGTAGATGGTGATTATGGTGTACGACTCTTCTTATACCTTCCACTCTCAAACGATGGCAAAGAAGAAAAGAAGTTGTCTGCTCCGGCTGGTGATTATCAGCTGGCGATAACCAACTGCGCCCAGAAGCCTGGCAGCTCATGACTAATTGGGGTCATGTACGGAAAACCGGAAACGAGGCATGACCAGCAGGTGTACGGACAGGTTGTCACATCGGGGGAATTCTGGAGATTAAAGTACCGGACACAGGAAGGGAGTCTATAGGAAGGGATGCTAAAGGAAGAGAAAGCTGTGGAATGTAGGTTATTGTGGAAAGTTATTAGATATTCAGTACAGTACTCCATAATCTGCAAAGGTTCTTTTCATGAAGAATAGAACCTAAAGATCTGTTGTATCCATTGTATCTAACGCTTGCCTTGTGCGAAGGAATGCGGACAGTTTTCCGGGGGCAATTCTGGCAATCGTGAGTTGTGGCCGGGAGGCGCCTTATACTGACGTCTCTTTTCGGTACACATGTTCGGTGGCTGAAAATGGCTCAGCGAGAAGGAAGAAGGAAGAAGTGAAGAAGTGAACGATTTGACTATCGCACTACGTTAATAACATCACGGACTCTACTAAACTGCTTTGACTCTTGCAGTTGCACTAGTAGTCTTTTAGCTCAGCATATCAAATCCCGTAGAGGCCGGCTTCTGTCGGCATACCCCATCATACCCCGTCTTTACGTCATACGACAGGATGTGTGAGGTGAGATGTCATGTCAAATTAGGCCGGATGCCTAGAACAGCTTATTTCCTCTTTGGGGAGATAAGAACCCGAGGGCAGGATAGCAAAAGGCCGGCCAATCGGGGAGATACAGGAGTAGACAAGAGTGAGAGGAGATTTACGAGTAGCAAAGAAGTGAATAGTAACCATTATTTTATATCCAAAACCTTTACCATAGTAGCCGAAGAATATACAAAAGATAGACAAAGAAGAAAGAAAGGAGAGATCAGGGTAAATGGGGAAACGTGAAAGGGAGACAAAGTGGAAATCAGGATTGAAAGGAAGTGAAGGAAAGAGAAGAAGGAAAGACAACATGGGATCAGAGAAGTGGAATGTGAAAAGAGAAGTGAGGTGAGAATTTGTAAAAGGGAAACAAGAAAGGAGTCAGAAGAAGCAGGGAATGAGAGAATGAGTGCTCGACCTGCTGGGCAACCGGGTATAGCAATATCGACTCATAAGTATCGAGTGAGGGCTGAAGCAAAACGTGATGTAACAGTAACGAGCTTTAGATGCCTGTTGACCGCAGGTCATTATGAATCAGCAACTCTTGCCGAAAACCCGCTGTAGGACACCAAAAGCCAATCACCATTTCCTTCTTCCACCCCTCTCCCTAGAAGGAGCTCCAACTCCAATCCGCAGGAACAATGATGGGTATCCTCTCTTCGTTGTTGACCTTCTGAGAGCTGCTCATACTATTATTCCGTAGATTGTCGTCTCGGGAGCTGGCAATCAGTTCCCGCAAATTGTTTCCAACAGCTGAACGGTTTCGGTTCCGTGTCACCACCTCTGTGGGAGCATCATTTCCGTTCTTACTCTCGCCTAACGGTCCATCGTAGAATCGATATTTCATGCCGCCGGACGATCGGGGATCTGGGGGCTCGCCATTCTCATCCACAGCCTCATGGACATACTCTCGGTCTTCTGCATCGGCCTCGCCTGTTCTGTAGCTGGCGTTGAACAACACCCGCGGCTTGCTTGGGTCTGTGTTCAGATCTATTGTGCTACCCGAATGAGCAGAAGAGCCAACAGAGGTGGAACCCTTTATTGTGTCAGAGCTGCTTCCCTTTGGTTTCGAGTCCAGTGACGAGACACTGCGCCGATTGGTGACAAAACGGCCATTTGGCTGAGTTTGCGGCAACGGCAGCCCGTGCTTCAAAGCCCAGTTGACATCGTAAATCAGCTTCTCAAAGTCCGAGGCACAGTTGTCGCACACTTTGCTGATGAGACCCTCCTCTGCACTTCCTAGACTGACAGTTGTGCTTACAAAACCAGGTCTGTCCGGTGTGTTGTTTCTGCCGTTCTCACCATAGCTGTTTTGACTGAACTCGTCGCCACTCATAACCGGCGACATAATGTTCACACCAACCACATCCTCCACCCTGAAATTGAAATCCGCATCATAGACATTCAGCTCCAGCGCATGTGACAGACAGGCCTTACAAAAAATCTCTCCACACCTGCGGCAATGATGGCGCCTCTCGAGAAACGTAAACGGTTTGTTACATTTCTTATTCGAGCATCTGTCCCGAAGTTCATCGGGGACCCAATGGTCTTTGGGTAGAGATGTCGGCTTTACTTTCGGTTTCCTCATCAGTCTGAGACTTGTGGCGTTCGGATCGACAACCGAGACAAAAGGCGAGGGAGTCGGCAGATTCAGGTTTAGTCTCAGACCAGTGCCGCTGTCTACGGCTTGAGACATGGTCTCGGAGTTTGTGTTGTCCATACGGCCATTCATGAAATGCAGGCCGTCCGGAGAACCGGAGCAAGCTGAGTTCTGTTTGAGAGCATCATCAATGGTCCTCCGGGATGGTACCCCGCTGACGGTATTGCTGTGGCCTCGGCCGGCCTTCGGGGATAAGCTGTGGTGAGTTATAGTGGTGGGTCCAAAAGAGCAAGTGCGGAGAACTGCAGGGACGTATAAAGGTGTTTTGGGCGTTTGAAGTTGTGCAGGAGGTGGCGGGGGAGAGGAAGGGCCAGAGTGATGTTTCGATTCGGGAGTTTTGGAGCCACTGTTCGAGCCACTTTGAGCTCCGCTGGTGTCGTTCAGTCCATTATCGCCATTTTGAGCCTCGGGAGTTTTCTCAGTCTCTTCAGTAGTAGGGGACAGCAGGTTTTTGAAGTCCAAACGCGCTGGGCAGCAGTTCAAAGACCGCAGTGAGTTACGAGAATGAACGGAAGAAATCGAGCCATTTGTGTTTGTCCGTTTCAGCCGCCTATACGACGGCAACGTACCTGCAGTCAAATCCACTACCGACTTGGACTTGCGGTCTAATGTGGGTTCGGGTGAAGCCTGACCGCTTTGCACTGGAGGTTCGCCCTCTTTCTCGTGTTCCGCATTTCTTTCAAATGAGCTTTTGGACCCAATCGGGACATTGTCCTCAGCAGTGCCAAATAGGTTGATGGCCACCCTGCTGTTGTTCTGGCTCAGTGTCCCAGTGGCATTTGCATGTGCCGAGTCCAAAGTGTTAAAAAGAGAAGTGTGGGTGGCCTGGCCGGATCCCAAATCATTGGGGAACAAAGTCTGCCGGGAATTGCCGAATTTGGCCAGAGATGTCTGACTGTGTTTGTCGTATTTATTGATTTCGGAGGCCTTGGACGCCACGCGAGACAAACACGACGGCTTCTTTGCCGCCGGAGAAGACCTGTGGGACTTTATCTCCTTCTTAGTAAAGGAGATGGCCAGTGAGTCGCTGCTGCCGGCGTGGGGTTTGTGTTCTGCCTCGTCCATTGAGGTGTTGTTATCTGACGCCTTGCTGGATATGCGCGTGGTGGAGTTGCCAGGCGTGTCTCCATCTGTTGGTTCCTTCTTGGACTGGAGTTTGCCTTTGGTTTTGGACTGCGACTCGCTTTCCGGCTCCGTCTCTGTTTCGCCCTCTTCGGAGTTGGAGGAGAGTACTGAGGCAGTGCGCGAAGTGTATGTAGTTACTTGTGAGTTGGAGGATCCAATGTCGGTCTGGGTCTTTGCGTCGGTCTTGCCAGCACAGCCATCAGTCATATCTGCTGTAGCACTTGACCCGGTCATAGCTCATATCCATATGACGTGCCAAGCTAGGGTACCATGGTATAGAGAGGCAAAGTGGAGCAGGTTGCTTTTGCTCCGGAATAATTGGAAAATTTCTTTCGTCGTTAAAACCAGGAAGCTCAGACTCGTCGCCTGTTGCAAAAGATGGCGGCAACGATTCTATCAAATGTCTGACTTAGAGTATCGTGATGCTTAAAGCATACCAGCAGCCACTTGAACTGAACTCAACTCAAACGCACAATACACAGTCGGACTGGAGTAACTCTGAAGTCAACGCACAGCGTTCATGGAAATAGGCACAGACGAGTATATTCCCCGCAACTCGTCGTCAGCAACTTCCATCCATTTCACTCCCTCTGACCCAGTGATAGAAAGGAAACGGTCTGCGTTGAAAGGCAAAAAGCAACCACAGCGAAGCTTTGAGCATCTTACTAAGATGGGAGAAGATCACTTGTATATAGAGTTGTGTGCCGAGCTCGGAATAGAGTTGGGCCATCCGAACTCTATTGCAGTCGATGGACTGTAAGGTTCGGGAGGGGATGAAGAAGTGAGAGGCAGGGCATGCGGCAGGTACAAGAGGGAGAGGATTTGAGAGGTGGAAGAAGTAGAACGGGAAGTAGAAGAGTGAGTAATGGTAAGCAGCTGGAAAGCAACAAACAGACATTGTTGGGGGATATATGTTCCACTGCTAATGTGTAAAGGGAAGTCTGCATGTCTCTGCAGCCAAGAGCAGCTTAGACCAAACTCTATCCCGGTGCATGAATTAGAGGAAGGATAACTGGGACTGATAGCCATTAAGGATTTTTAGAAGCTCAGCGCCAAACTCTAAATGGGGTGAACGTGAGGAGAGACGCCAGGCGCAGCCTATAGAGAGAGAGGCAAAGGAGTAATGACAGTAAAGGGGAGATTACAAGAGGTGAGGGAGATGAGAACGAGAATAAGGAGGAGCGGCATTGAGGAACTCTGGTGGGGGAGGCGGATGGTGGATGGTGGCGGCCAGGAGTTTAGATTTCGCGAGTTATTTCTATGCTGCGAAAGCTGGAAGGTTCATGGTTTTCATTGGTATTACTTTCATGTGATTGGAGCGGCGATTGGTTGGGGATGAGATTAGAGATGGGAATCTGAATCTGAAGAGTGAAGGGGGTTCAATGGTCGAAACTGTTCATAGCCTGTATAGCAGTGTTTCATGGGCTGGTGTTATTATCCTCTGTGGGCATCTTATCTGTCTGAGCGGAGAAAACCTGATGCACAAGAGAATGCTCTGAAACCAGGCCGGAGTGTTTTGTCTGTTGATTCATTTGAGCTCAGGTTTATAATAAGGTCTATGAAACTTTCTTCAGACGTTCCTAAGATAAAAACTCGACGTTGACTACACACTGCCGGGATGTGGCTCTAAGCAGTGTTTGACCTCCAGCTACTCTTCAGATTGCTGTTCGCGGTATTAGGGTAGAATAAAGTCATCTCGGAAGGCGGAGATGATCACGAAAAGCACTTCCGTCATTAGATCTTGTGACGCACATATCAGCGCGAGTATCAGTATGTCTGTTCCGTCAACCTTGTCTTTCATTATGTCTATGGTATCTACTCCAAATCGTACCCAGATCATATGACATAATGTCCATGATTCATCTTTGAGTGCTCGAGGTATTGTAAATACATCACCCCGTTGGCTTCCCTCATACTTTCAGTACAACTCGCTTCATTTAAGCATTCAGGTCCGGCAGAAACTCATTTCTCGAGAAGAATTGTAGCGACAACTCTTTTGTTCGAAAACTGCAAACACATCTTAGAGTTGGCTGCCGGGTGCCCTGAGAGATTTATCTGAGATGAGATGCATGGAAAGAAGATTGTTTCGCTCGCGGCCTTTCCGCTCGATATAGGAGTGGAGGGAGAAATCACGGGGAGAAAGGATGATTGGAAAGAAAAACCTCGAAGAGGGTTGATGTGGTTGGAAGATGTTGTCACAGAGCGAGAGAAGCAGAAGATGGGGATTTCGAGAGTGGAGATGGCATCTCGGAGATAAGCTATTCAGAGGTAGGGTGCCTTAATGCACGAGACTTATCTCCTTCTTGATAAGTGAGTGGCATGCATGAATCTAATGTCTAAAATAATAAATGCAGTTCGATTGCCTAAAGAGAACAATCACCATAGTGAATTTAAGACATGCAAGTGATTACGGGCATAAAGAGGTATAGATAGGAACTGAAAATCACATGAGAGATTGGATGAGTTAAAGAGTTCTCTAGCAGAGGAAGAGGCTTGAGTATGCAGTAGGGGCAGTGGCTAGACTGGGAGTACCGACTGACCGGAGTGGCGCATTTGAGGATTATTGGGTCGACTGTGTCAACTACCGTCAATGTTATTTCAGTCTCAAAGCTTGAAAATGTTAAAAAGTACTCGCCGTGTCTGATCTGCAGCTAAAGTGGGGTGTATCACGACTTGAACCTTTTCCCGAGTCACTATATGAGGGGTCTGCTGGTCTAGACCCTCTCAACGAGGCGTGTAACCCGGGAATAT